>OX457030.1:2913874-3153874 GCA_949752745.1 Protula sp. h YS-2021
AGACATCCTTCAAATCAAACTCTAAAATCGCTAACACTACACGAGGAGACAACTCTTTGGTTTTGGCTTGAGTGCACAACTGGTTAACCTTTTGGTTTTCTACTTCATACGCCAAAACTCTGTGTGAAAATCCTGTTTGCAAACAATTTGACGCGGAGTTGCAGATGTTCGAGATTGTGTAGATGTTCGAGAGAAATATCATGTATAATCGTGAGTTCTTCCAGAATTGTTTCCAGATCCGTCTTCATTGCGTCAAGGGGATCGTTCAGGCGGTCCAAATATTATTGGACAGTTTTGAAATTTCGACTTCGGCATTGAATTTTAACTTTTGCTCTGCAGTAATAGTTCCACTAATTTGTTGTGGAAGGGTAAAATATTTTGAAATCAATTCACAGCCATCTTACAAACCTTAAGTTCGTATATTCGTTATCATTAGTTTCTTGTCGTTGCTTCCACATTTTATCGTAAGGTTCAGAAGGTTAATTGAGAATATAAACCAATGACGTGGATGTAACGGTTTAAAAGGCGCTTTGGTCATGGGGACAATTTTCTTCTTAGAAGTTTCTTTAATTCTTTGGTCATCATGTAAGTATAGAGACATGATACATGCTGGATACTGCGAAGTACTAAGCAAGGGCGATGCGAATACCCATATAGGGTGCGGAAAATTTGGGTAATTCAGTTGCCTCTAAATAGCAGAAGTAAATTTCGTCTCGTGAGACCGCCAACACATTACTTTCAAGTACATAGTGAGCTCCTAATTTCGGTTAATAATCTAGTACGGGTACCTGTACCACTCGCTATATTTCATATTCATTTTCTGTATTCATGAGGGGTATAGTCATAGGGACATGAAAGGCGTCGCGGAAGGGCACAATAGTTGGGCTAAGGGATTTCTAGTATGTAATCAATCCTTCTATGTCTGACTGCATATATACAAGCTTGCATCTGTATACAGTTTGCATGGTTTAGTCAAGTCCGGATGCGCTAATACTGGTGCTTGGCAAAGGGCTACCTTGAGTTTCTCGAATGCGTCGTTGCATTATTTGGTCCAAGAGAAACGTACATTTTTACGGGTAAGCGACGTGAAGGGACGAACAAGATCACTGCAACCTTTGATGAAACGACGGCAGTAAGATACCATGCCTACGAACGAGCGAACTCCCTTCACCGTCGTGGGTGGTGGAAAGTTTTTTATGACGTTTATTTTGTCTGGGTCTGGTTCTAGACCAGCTTCTGAAAAGACATGGTCTAAGGAGTTTGCCTTTCTTATCAAAAAGTGACATTTAGAGGGTTTCAGTCGTAAATTAGCTTGTCGTAGCTTATCTAAAATAGTTTATAAATGCTGCATGTGCTCCTCGGGGTTTACTGAATAAATGATGATATCGTCACGATTTTTGCTTATCTTGCTCAGCCATTTCTATTTGCCAGTAGCCACTTTTTTAAATCTGAATATGAGAATATTCTTGCAGTTCCTAAAGATGACAAAATATCTCCAATGTCCGGTAAGGGGTACGAGTTTTTATGCGTGATGTTATTCAGTCTATAGTCGACACACATACATCTTTCTTTGGTACGATAACGGTTGGGCTCTCCCAGGGGCTAGTACTTGGTCTAACATGTCATCTAATTTTTTATCGATTTGTGGACGTTGGGCAAAAGGAGTACGAAATGGTTTTTGTTTGATTGGGGAATTTCCTTTTGTATCAATCTTCATTTGAAACAAACTCGTTTTATCGAGTTGCATGTCTGTTTCGGCAAAGAGATCACGATTTTCTTCTAAGAAATGTTTAAATTGTTCCTGCTGTGACTTGGTCTAAATTAACATTTATTGTCATTGCCTTGGATTTCACTTCTTTACTTTCATTCTTTCTTAATGCCTCTATTTTAAGCGTATCTACTGTTTCAGCTAATGCAACGATTTGATTTTTTCGCAGTTGAAATGGACGTTTTGAATCGTTTTTGATGATCATACTGACATTTTGATCTGATGTCAAGTCCACAAGAACACTTGGGGCTTAAAGTCCTGGTTGATGTAAAAATGTTATTATTATTATTATTATTATTATTATTATTATTATTATTATTATTATTATTATTATTATGGGTAACGCTGTTTTGGTAGAAGCCTCAACACAGCGGAACAATATAACATCAAATGACATTACATCAAATTACTATCAAATTATGAAATTACTATGAAATTATATCAAAATCTTAATTTACGTAAATACCACGCTTTCAATGATTAGATTCAAACTTGAAAAATTACACATTTAAACGTCATTAAATACTCTACTAAAATAATACGTTTTTTTGGTTTGCGTTTAAAACCATTCAAAGTTGTAGAAGTGATATCCCATGGCAATTTGTTCAGGAGATAAGGTCCGGAAACACAGAATGCTCTATAACCAAAACCAAAAGGTTGTATGAGGGTTGAGACAGTAAGTTGGCATTAGCAGAACGGAGGCTGCGAGACGGCTCGTATGGTGTTAATAATTCCGCTAAATATCCTGGAGCGAGTTCGTGTTGCGCTTTGAATACTAGCACTAATATTTTAAACTCAATCCGCTCTTTAACCGGGGGCCAATGTAGTTGCTTTAAAGCAGGCTTGATGTGGTCTCGACGTTTAGTTCCTGTGACCACACGCGCTGTGGAGTTTTGTACTAAATGTAGTTTGCGAAGGTGCTTGTCAGGGAGGCCATACAGCAAGGCATTAGCATAGTCGATTCTGCTGATAATCAAAGCGTGAACGATAGTTTTCGTCGCATCAAATGTGAGAAACCTACATATCTTCCATATGGCCTTGATAGATTACTTTTATCGAGCGGTGTTAAGGGATATTATCCTTTCAGTTTTTTTTGTAATATAAAGGAGATGGCAGTTGATGCCATTGCTGGTATATAAGTACTTTGGGCTACTTTAACTAAAGCTACTTCCTCCACTTTTCGTTTATCCTTGACAATACTGACATTTGAACCAATATTAATGGTTTTCTTTCGAAAGCCCCACCTAACTCTGTTATCACTTAGAAGGTCACTTCCAAGGATCATTTGAGCAATTACTATAAAATTTTGCGTTATGGATTCGTCCCCCCGGCGAAAAGTGAGGGTAGATCTTCCTAACTTCCCCCGACACAGGTCAGCTTGAATGAATTATCAGACCTTGGTGCAGTCTTATATTTCTGGAGTAAAGCTTTAAATAACTTTGCTGATATTAAAGAAACGTCGGCACCAGTATCCATTAGGGCATGGACTAGCGTTTTTTTCCAAAATACAGTGGATACATTTTACCCACTGTGTTTCTTGATCTACAGGACTGATAGAAGCGCCCAGCATCGAGTCCTGCGAAGCGGAGCAAGGCGACACTCTTTCGCTTGCGACATTTGCCCATGATATGTCCCACTTTGAACAACAAAGGCAGATTGGTTTTCCGTCTCGAGTCCATCGTCTGTCCTGGTATTTAGTCGTCTTGGGTTTTACGTCTGACCTATGACCTGGTCGTGGAGTACATTTTTCTATTTTGCCCAAAAGTACGTCTAAATTTTCGTTTACTGTCTTAGAGTGGCGCTTATTAACCTCACTGACATCCGTTGGTTTCTCGTCCGTCGGTTGCTTGTCCGTTTGCTGCTCACGCATTGCAATTCGTATGGCAGCTTCGAAATTGCGAGGTTTCTGTCTGGTTAACCGTCTAGCTATTGCGTCGTCTAGAATGCCATCTATCAGGGCTTCTAAAAGCGAGTTTTTTGTACAGTGGGCTGATTTCTATCCACATTAGGATAGGCTTCTTCGGAAAGACGTAGGATTTTTTCAGTGAGGGCCTGAATAGACCTTTCTTTTGCTTAACTTTCCGTGGCTTTTGTAAAGCTATATGTTAATCGTTTGTATCAAAGTACTGGGTTAACAAAACCTGTCTATGTTGGGCCCATGTTATGCATGTGGTATCACGTAAGGTTCTGGACAGATGATCGGCAGCGGGTCGTTTTAATGACTCAAAGCATAATACTTTGTTGGTGTTATCGTCAGCGTCTACTGCTTGGGCTACTCGTTCAATATCGTTCAATCACTCCCTAAACCGACAGCGACCATCGCCATTGAAATCACATCCCTTTTTTCCCCAATAGACCAGCCGTCAGCTCCATTTTGGAGCTGGCGGAGCGAATGTTGTAAGACCTGAACAGGGAGGTCAACCTGGGGAGGAGGTCCTGTTTCAGCCATATCGGGAGGGGCTAGCTAAATGTATAAAAGAAGGCCTTAACTGTGTGACTGTGATTCTTTTCTTATTCTACACTACTCAAACTGAGGTAATTTGTGGTACTTCTTACAAAACTTTTTTCCATATTTCTACAGCGTTTTTCCAATGATCAGCACTTATGTACCTCACTGTGTTCGGAGAATTAACTAAACACATACAACCTTTTCCAGTTGCATACTCGGCTAATTTCCATGCTATCTATTGTAAATAATCCGCTTATGTGAAGGGCAACCACACAGTTGAATTTTGGATTTAGTTTGATTTTCTCGAGCTGGCGTGCCAAATATTCGGGATCAGTATGCAAAACTTCTTCACTCCATTTCTCGGACACTCGGAAACCACAGGACAACTCAATTACTGAATTTACAGACATTCAACTTGCCTTTCATGAGTCTATTCAAACTGCTCACATTTACACACAATCACATACAATATCAAAGTAATATACCACAAGATCAACTCCACATTATAGATGCATAAATACCTGTTCTTACTGGAACACACAATCTGTATTGAAATTAGTCTTGTCCAATGTACCTATAGCAACAAGTCCTTGTGAATTGCTACGGACGGTTGTCTCGATACCGACTGTCACGGAAGTTCCGCTCGTCTTAAATTTCAGCTTGGGTCCTTGGCTTTGGTCGGTTCTGGGTCCAGCTTGGCTCCGGTCCCCGAATACGCTTTGTTGTCTAGCTGGTCTTCACGGTAATCTACTATCCAGGATTATCACGGCTATCATCAATAATTTTATCCTGGGCACGGCACCAAATTTGAAACGAGGTTGTTACAAACCTCTGTCTCTGAAGACAGAGGTGTGGTTAGCTGGTTCGTCAGTCAGTCCTCGGAGAGGGTGGCTAGCGAATAGTGAAGACACGAATGTCAACTCGAATATTTATTGGCACTTCAGCTATATACAGTTTACAACAAACGATTATCCTTAAGATAAAAGCTCCGCTTGCTAATGCTTCTTCGCTTTTTTCATTATTCAATTGTGTCTTGAAGTCTCCATGCAATTGCTAAACGTTTCAGATTTCCCCAAGCTCTATCAAAAATATCTGTTCACAATGCCTATGTCTCCTCTCGCGTCTTCTCCATTCGCTGAGCAGCTCTTTTTCAAAAGTTATTTTATCGTCATTTCATTTTCTTGTTCATCCCTTCCACACTGTTCTGTACAGTGAATTATGAATCCCCGACCAAGGGGAGACATATAGTTTTTGTACGTTCTGTGTGTGTGTGTGTGTGTGTGTGTGTGTGTGTGTGTGTGTGTGTGTGTGTGTGTGTGTGTGTGTGTGTGTGTGTGTGTGTGGCAGTCTGTTGTGAACAAAGTGTTGTGTGCAAGATATCTCGAGAACGAAACACCGAATTCAGACTTGATCGAATTATTCCTTGGTAAGGGCGGACGGTTCTATCAACTTTTGACGCGTGTCACGTGATTAAGGCAGGCGTAATCTTGTGTGCAAAATTTGTCAGTTGCTGAATATCGGAGAAAGTTGAAACTTAGTTGGATTGTTGTTTGGTAGGTCCGAAAGATTCTATAAAATTTTTTCGCGAGTAGAACGAACGAATGCGTCGTATGACGTCATCACGTAATATATATATATATATATATATATATATATATATATATTATAAACAAAGTCTTGTGTGCAAAATATCTCGATAACGGAAACTCCTATCGACTTCAAATTAACTTATTCTTTGTGTCATTCGGACAGTTTCTATAAACTTTTCACGCATGTCACTTGATTAGGGCAGGTGTATGACGTCATCACGTAAAACTCTTGTGTGCGAAATTTCCCAGCTGCTGAACACCGGAGAAGGCTGGAACTTGGTGGGATTATTACTTGGCAGGTCCGAAAGATACTTTAATTTTTTTGCCAGTAGAACGAACGAATGCGACATGTGACGTCATCGCGTGAAATATGTGTATATTTAGAACCAGATCTTGTATGCATAATTTTATCTGGATATTCTTTGGTTCAGTCAGACGACTGTTTCAATTTTTGAAGGGTAAAAAATTATCTGTTGTTAAGCAAAATATCTCGACATCGGAAAGTCGGATCGACTTTAAATTCGGTGTAGTTATTCCTCGGATAAGTCGCACAGTTTTGGTTAAACATTATTAAACTCGTGTAGAAAATCAAGAAAGGTGCATAACGTCAACACTCCCCCCCCCGCCTCCCCATTTTTGACTCCTTTGTTATCTAAGCATAGGTGTTAAATACCTTGGGGATTTCGGCGTTTTGCAGAAGTTTCGCTAGTGTTCCTGCATTCTTTAGAAAGCTTCAAAACAGTAATAGCATTACTGTCGGTCCATTGCTATTTGTTAGTGCCTCAAATTAAGTTTTTTGTGCGTTTCTCATCTATGGCTATTACGTAACATGCCACTTAGTCAGGGGTCAGTGTCAGTTGTGGTGCATGATGGAGTCGTCATCTACGAGGTCATGGAATACTATAGGCCTAAGCAGGTCTAGCTATTGATTTATTTTCGCCGCATACTTCATTCGGTTGCCAAGATGTTCTGTGTATAGGAGCTATTTTGTATCGATTGGCATTGTTTGCAGAAGCATTTTTCGCTATTAAAGTGGGTCATCTGATATCTTGTGTTATGAGAAGCAGCTCACCATTTTGGCACCGAAATGCCTTTCCCCCTTCTCCCACCGAGGTGCGTCATCTGATGCGCAGTTATGAAGAATGCCCTTATAGTGCTATTTTGCCGATGGGAATGTGCGAAGACAAGGTAGTCTATCATGGCTATAACTACACTTAGGGTACAGATCGTTACCCTTGCCTTGGGTAAAAGGGTTAGAGTTGTGTTTATAGTCGGACATACATTAAATAGCTGGGGTGGGGGGAGGGCGTGTGGAGAATGATGGCTAGCAAAAATAAAAATCCTGACCACCTTCAAGACCTGGATAACAAGCAAGACCCATTTGTCGTGACCCCTTCCAGATTCGGGTAAAAAGACACATGTTAAAACCTGCCCGTCTTGACCAACTTCCAGACCCGGATAAAAATGTAACGTACAATTAAACTACTATAGTGACCAACTTCAGATCTGGATAAGAAGGGCCTACAGTAAAACCCGTTTTATCGACCACCTTCCAGACTCAGATGAAAAAAGACCATTTATATCTGTTTAAGTGATCACCATCTGTGTGGTTATGTTTGCAGAAATGAACATTTTCTTTCATTAATTAAAAAAGGAATTTTTTTGGGGGGGAGGGGGAGCATTGGTTTAGTCGGATAGACATTTGTTTTTGTTTACACAAACAAGAAACTAAGTAGGCCTCGACTGCAAGTGTATAACATAAGCCTGTACTCCTATGTTTTTTGTACCGGCCGCTCTAGTTAATTTATATTTGCGAGCCTCCTGGCGATTTGCAAACGCTTCATATTTTCTCTTGCTCGATTCTGATTGTTTAAGACCGCGTCAGCGAATTCATGGACACCCTGCGGTGCCATATTTCCTCGAGCATTATCCTCCTGGAACTGGTCGTCGAGGCTGCCATAATTGTGTCATTATTCAGTTGAACACTCAATTGCACCAGCGGACGTAATCTTTTGAAGTAACCTAAAACAAAAACAAAAACAAGCACTCGTGCGAATTTCTTCGAATCTAAATTTATCAAATATTTCACTTTTAAATATCCCACTCAACTGGGCCAGCACATTTTTTGCGAATTTGACTTCATTCGCTCTTCCGTTTATGAATGGAAACACGAAAGAAGTGAGACCCTCAGACCGCCTCATAAAGAATTTACCGAGACCAAGAATTATTAATTTTAGTTTGTTTTTGACACCCTCAACCATTGCTCAGTGCGGATGCAGTGACATAGTGTCCGAGAATAACAGACTGTCTCGAAATAAACTTACCCAAATTCACGCTCCACAGTGACGCGCATAGACGAGAAGGCGTGGTTGAAGTTCGACTCGGCCTGTGTTAATGCATTGTTCCTGACCTACGGAATGGCGTAAGCAGCCATAATAAACACGGGTATGCCGCATCGTCCAATATATGGCGTTGTGCATAGTCTAGCCCCTATTTCTGCGAGTAAAGAAGCAGCAAAAAAAACGAGCATCATGGACCTTCCCAGGCCATCCTGTATAGATGCTGGTGATCTTCCAATATATAGCGTTGGCCGCATAGTCTAGCCCCTATTTCTGCGAGTGGAGAAGCAGCAAAAACACGAACATCATGGACCTTAGCAGGCCATCCTGTATAGATGTTGGTGAACCGAAGGTCCTCGCGTACAATACCTAAAAGTTATACCAATTTGATTAAATGTTATCCAAAATTATTGATGCTCCATTCATAACACACGCCAGCTTTTATAACATGTAATTTTTATCGTGAACTATCTCTAGTGAAGTATAATTCTGATTTTTTACATTATTATAAAACATTCCTGTGGCACATTATTTTGTTGAATTATCCATTTTTCATGGTCTTCACGACTCTTCCAATTCCTGTACGTAAATATGTAAAATATGTTCCGATCTACTCATAACAAGTTTTCTTCCTACATACCCTGTAACTGAATCGAATAAAAATCCTTGCGGCAATAATAATCTTGAGCCTTTTCTCTGGTTCTTGCTATCTGGTCATGTGTCCCATCTATGAAACCTATCACTTCTGGAAACCTGCCAAAGACTGATGTCAACTTTAAAAATTCTGGGCATTTTTCACGATACCGTGTATACAGAATTGTTCACAAGTTACGAGGGGGAGACATCATAAACCAGACTTAGTTATTTGGAACACTCAGCCGTCACCAAGCATCTTAAGCGGCACGAAGATCCCACCAGGGATGGAGAGTGGAACGTACTTTTCCTTTCAAACCAAAAAGAATTTTTGGATACGAGGCATGCTTGCATAAAACTAGCATTTTAAAATATGATTAACTCGTACTTTTAATCCCATACCCCATATGGATAAGCAAATCTTACTCGAATCGGGACAAGGTGCAATATCGACTTAAAAAAGGCTTCACCTCCTCAGACATATCCGAGATTTGAACTGCTTCTTCTTCTGTCGGCCACACTATAAGTTTATCTAACAGATGGTCAACTGTCAGTTTTACCAGTTCTTGTACAGAGTGAAGCGCTGTCCTCTCAGTGACGCCGAATAACGTTGCAATTTGCCGATATGTTGAAGAAGAAGCCACAGCATAAACCACAGCATCATAAGCACTTTTGCCTCAAGAGGAACATGTGAGAAGGAAAAACCTAAACACACACGTTTCGACTTGATGTTCCACTGGTAGAACTTTTCTCGGCCTCATTTGATCAATACAGTAATTAGCTAGTCACAGTAAGTACACATTAATGTATTCATTTTATTTCACTACCATGTTCTGATTGCGTTTTAGTAATAGGCAACCTCTCACTTATTTACGAGGACGTTGAGGTGCAAAAGTCATAATACCTATTGTGCTTGCGTGATTTGATTTGATTAAAGGATACCGTCGCGAGTCATGCAAATCGAATAAAAAATGGATTCACCTCTTCCCTTCTTCCTGGATAGGTCCTTGTTGATAAGTACTGGATTTCCCTGCCAGCAACCACCCGTTTTACTTCATCGATGGATTCCCCTGCAGACTTCTTCGACATGCGAAAAAACATTTTAAATTCATCTTCCCCATATCTATCAAGAACGCCATGCGCAAAGCTTGTCACTCTGTTCCGGCTTTCTGATTCTAAAACTCCAGTTGTCACACATCTAAAAACAATCCAAATAACAATATTGAAAAATTCTGAATAACAGCCTGTCAAAAAAGTCTTTGTATGTTTACATGCTTCAAGCAAAAATAGCCATGGCACTCACACCCTATAAATTTTTGGCATTCATTGCTAAGGAATGGGTAATAATTTCACATTTTTCGCTAGGATTTGAAGGAATTCACAACAAACTTTTTTACGATTCCATGCATTAAACCTTCACTCCTTTTCTTTTCAGTTTATTGCACAAGACACAAAACAGTGTGTGTGTATATATTATGTACTTACTCCTGTACGGACATGAGGTACTGTCAACCTTTTTGACATGTAGTGCTGAAATTAATACTCTTCTGATTTCGCCGCTTCATCTCTTGTTGAAATATATGCATTGATTTCTCTCTGTTTTTCATAAGCATCGATCTACGAGGAAGGTGAGGTACAATTGACAACCAGTCCCTCTGGGACCCCTTTCACATAGGGACATTGGGGTAAAATTGGCAACCACTCACTTATAAGCTGAATCACACTTTGAGCGCTCCCAATAAAAATGCGCGAAAATTCTGAGTTGTGAATAAAAATAACCGGGTAAAAATGAAAGAAATGATAGAGATTTCGCTTAAATATCAAATTGCTCTTGCACAATGAGCAATTGTTTTTCTATCATTTCTTTCATTTTTACCCGGTTCCCTCGCAGTCGAAATTCGAAATTCTTGCGCATTTATTCGAAACACCCCAAGTATGATATGGCTTGTGCAACTTTACTTATGAATCTGCACTGAACGAATCATAAATTTCACCAATTGTTCCCAGTGTTGACAACTACACCTTCTCATAAAATGCCGGGCACCGACTACTCCTTTTTGACTGATTTACAGCTCACAGAGTGACTCGTACCAAGAAAGACAAAGATAAATATCGATAGGGCATAAATACCATCATTTATTTTCTTTTATTTCAAGATGTTGGCGTTCGACAACATAGCAAAGTAACCCACCGCCAGTATCAGACCATATTAGGATATAGACAATCCGGATGGTCAGAAATTTAGTTTTCTTTGATAATGAGGTGTGGTATTGGTGGGTTTGTGTGTTTGTTGACTGGTATCAAGTCATGAATGAAGGCCGTGTCCGGGATAGGTGTGAGGGAGTCCCCAGCTAGAGGAGTCTTACCTTATGTGTGTTTCTGATTCGTAGTTTTGGCCACTGTAATATCGTTGGGGCTTGTAACATCGTTGCGTTTGTGGGTGGGTCCGCCGGATAATCCTGTCCGGGAGGATAGTTACAGCTGAGTTGAAACGCCGGAATTAAAACCCAGTAGTTTTCTCTCTTCTTTTAATTTGCGATTCTTTGTCTTAGAACAAACAGCGAAGCAACACAAAAGACTGTTATCTGGCTTGATTCTTGTCCACACTCTCCGGATCAGGACTCTCGGTTCTACTACTCTTAAGCTGTATAACAATTGTCATGTCACCCGATCAACAAAGATAAGACTTGATGACATTTACACTAAAGTTAAAAGTAATCGTACTGGTACAGAGTTCAGCAATAACAATAATTACAATACACAATTCAATATCATCGTGCGGCAACTCCTTTTACAACCCTACTGTGCTTCCCGGTGACATTTCAACAGAAGTGGACGTCGCAGGCTTCAACTCGGTTTCTGGCATACCAATTTGCACGGATCCATCAGGTTGTGGATGCCATTTATACGTACTTTCGACATGGTCCAATTTTGGTTTGAAGCAGAATCGCTTCCAACGGTAAAGAATAACAATCACCAAAAGTAACCTTGACCAGTTTATTGTTATATTCACTTCTCCCGTCCGTAAACAGTTTTTTCACATTTTTCTGTTTCAAACAAATCTTTCATTACTTGCAACATTTCATTACCACAAAGCAACAAAATACGCGTAGCCGTCATTGCTTTTTTCGAACTGTAGCATGTAAGCTACGTCTGACCCTAATATAATATTAGGGCCTGGAATAATTGTTCTGGGCCTCTTGAATTTGTCCCTGGCTTGTCTGAAGGATGTATACGTGTCTTGTTGCATCAGCCATTCTTTCAGTTCGTTTTTAGATACCTTGCCCTCTTGTTGGATCACTCTCCAAAACACGCTCAATACCACCAAACGCCACTGGACTTGACGGTGAAAAATGTATATTTTTTAGATAATCCCTTTTCGCCCTGTTTAACATTACAATTGCTTCCAAAGTGTCTTCCAACTATTGATTGGTACAGGTGTTCTGTCAGGTGTGCCTGGCGGTGGGAGGCTACGACCCCTAATTAATCTTCGCCTTCTTGGATTGTTTATAAGGGATGACGGAATATTGCCCAGGTGTGAATAGAATTCTCCAATACCAACAGGTTCGTGCTTTGTGTTGTTCAGTGCGTCGTGCAGGAGATCGCTTATGTGTGAATATGGTATTGCTTGATTATTCACAAGCAATTCTCCTCGTTCGTTCCAGTCTAAAGACGGATGATGATTGAGTATTTTCAGAATAGATAGTGCCTTTGAACGATTACGACGTGGTAAATGAGTTAATATTATTTCAGTTTTCAATTCTGTGGGAGTTTGGAAAACCCCGATAGAATCCTCAGTTTTCGTCAGATCCCCAGTTTCTGTATCCGTGCTTGGCTTTTCTTCTTTCTCCCCAGTTTCCGAGTGGTTGTTTACCAGGCTCTGGTAGAACAAATATCTGTCGTAAAGAATAACACCTTTCTTCATTGCAATTCTGAGAGCTGCGGTTTAAGCACCCAGAGTGTGAGTAATATGTGGTTGTAGTTATTTCTTATCAGCCGCTTTTTGGTGCTTTTGCTTATAGATTTTTTGGCGATCTTTCCAAAGAGCTTCCTCTTTTTATTTACTAGAAAGTCACCTTTCTTCGGCAACTGAAGGCTTAAAATATTGAATGCAATTTCACTCAACAATATTATTTGCGCGTCAGTTATTGTGTCAATAAGTGCAGCAGCTTGATCCCGAGATGTTGTAAGAATAAGCTGTAAAAAGTCTTTATTTTTTAACAAATGCTTTGACATGTTTTCTCTTCAACACATTGCATGAAAATGAATAGATTTTTTGGTTACATGACCTTTTATAAATTAGTGATAAATAATTAGATCTTCATCTAGAAATATATGGGTCTTCATACGGTATTTTTCGTCGTCTTGGGATGCAGATCAATAATTAAGTACCCGTATTTTTCCTTCATGCAATCATTATACGCCGGGAGTAAGTTATGCAAGCCGGTTTGAGTACTTAGTGCACGAATCTGAGAAGCCGCGCGGGGGTATTTAAAAGAACAGTATAATGACTATTCAACGTAATTGTTCTAGAGTGTTTTCCTTGATAAAATGCATTTTGATTGATTTATGGTTGCACATGCGTGTTGAGAAAATCGTGTGAATAGGTTTTCAACCTCTTTGCTCTTTGTCGCAACATCCTGTAGGTCATCTAGAATAATTATATTATAATCTCCTGTAGCATATGGTTCAAATGATGAAGGCAATCCGTGCACAAACTCGACACCGTCCATATGATCAAAACAATCTTGGTAAATTCCATAACAGTAGATAATTTACTTAGGGGTATTTGAAACAGATTGTGCTTAGGCAGTTTTCTCAACCAGGTAGTTTTTCCGCTTGATGTACACCCAGTTATTGTAATTGTGGATGGAGAGTTAAACTTCATGTTTAGTCCTCGCCGTTCAATGAAACAATCAGTTGAAATGTTTTATTTATATTACAATAATAGCAATAACAATAACAAAATACATGGTAAAACCTGAAACATAATTCTAAAATCACTATATATATATATATATATATATATATATATCTGCTCACCAGACCAACACCACTTCAAAAGAAGGACCTGTTCCATTTTATCAACTCTCGTATCGAACCACTCTAAGGATGGATCAATTTGTATATTTTTGTGGTATAGCTCAAAAACTGACGAACATGACTTGATTTCCTCAGCCTACTCAATCTTGTCATGCCACAGAGCCATACAGTACAGGTAAAGCTGGTGAGCAGATATAAACAAGTCATCATCAGACCCCTCAACGAATCCATGATACATATGGGTAGTTTGATAATTGGACAGTATTGACTTTTCATTGACATAAGTAATATGCTCATTTACAGCGGACATAAAGTGACATCTAGAGGTTTTGTGTGAATTCAATGTGCAAGTACATGTCTTTTTACATGCAAGAATGAAAAACCAGTTTTTCGCTGTTTGTACGTGACAACAGTATTGTCTTTGGCACGAAACCCCACATTCGTAGCACTGCCGCTGATTTGCGTGTTTAAAGTATTTTCAAAAAAATTCAAGGGTAAAATAATTCGTTTTTGCTGTATTCCTTTTGTTGCAAGTTTTGACTGAGATAAAGCGTTAGTTAAGAAATATGTTTTGGAATACAAGCAAATCATCAATTCACCTGTCGTTTCTAATTTCATCGAGCCAGCCGTCCTTTTGTCCACCCTTTTGTGAGCTTCACAACACGTACTTGGAAACCAGTACTCGCCATCAGCAGATATTTTAACGATGCGACAACTGTTTTCGATTTTATCGACAAATTCTTGTCTAAGTTCGGGTTTGACAGTATCTACAAAAGTTTCCTCGCTAATAGCAAAATACAGACTGTCTGTATCGCACTGCAACAACTCAAAATTATCTCTCCCTACATAATAATCTAAGCAGTCGTAATAATATTTTAACATGTGGAGTTTTGCGTGATTGAGTATGAAAAATCCCAAGTAATTCGGAACATTTTGGTTAACCGTACGCTTTTTCATCTCTACTTCATACACTTTATCCTCTAGTTCGGTGAGGTGGCGCAAACGGGGGTAATTGACCTTCTGTTGAAGTAATTTTTCTCCTTCAACATACACATGTTCTCTAAACTTTGATTTGTTCAACAAAAGACTACCATATGCGCTGTTGCCCCATAACTTACATGTTTCAGCAATAATTGCCTTCGTTTTATCAACATCCCCCATGATGTCTGGCATCGCATACCATGTCAACGAATTCCTTAAAACAAAGCTGTGGTTCGAATTCTACAACTCGATGAATTTTTGTCACCACCATACCATGTTCAAGATACTACTTTAACAGAGGTGTTGCTTTCAAAATACGCTTAGATTTTAACCCCCCCCCCACCCCAACTAACAGCGTTCGGGGATCTTCCGGTAGCTTATTTGCCCTTACACATTGTTGCATATCTGATCCAAAAGCATCAAAGTGGATGTCGCATGTTTGACACATTTCACCAAAATAAACCTTAGGTGGGAGTTCATGCTCAAATGGTGTCTGCATGTTGATACGTAAACGACAATCAATGTCAGTTTGCCACGTTTCCGGAACCTCAAAGTCACATTCTACCAACCCAAACAAACGTTCCGCACATACATCACTTTGAATTATAGACTCTGTCAACTTTTTACCCTTTGTTTCTCTATAATACCGTGGCAAATATGAATCTCGAATGTGGTCAATGTGGGGTTCAATTTCTCGTTTGTATCTACATTCTTGAATTTCAATAACTTTGTATCCCCAAGCTTTCTAAATATTCTCTCTTTTGTTTGGTTCTTTTTTAGCGTAGCTTTTGCTGTGGACCATCATGGTTCCCTGAAAGATCGCAGTTTGGGTGCGGATGCCAGTAGCACCCATGAAATTCATAAACCACTCCATTACACCCTTGTCCATCGCCAATATCACCAACCACGTCACAGAATCCATGCACCGGCTACATACCAATCCGTACCTCTTGATTTTCATTGTTTAATCGATGTTTTATCGTTATGTTTTGCTGTTAAGCATCCATAGATACATTGAGAGAAATCGAGTGGATGGTATGGGCTTAAACTCAGGGCCCTTTCTATCAACAAAACAACCTGTTGGTAAAGGCATTTGCATACATACAGAGCGATCATGTCTTGACCAACTATCCCCTTACACACTTTGTCATGATTTTCACGTATGAACGTTTTGCCTACCTCATGTTTCCTGGTAAAAACAATAGAAGGGCCACCGCAAAAAGACCGCTTAACAGTTTTGAATATGTCTTTGGTTTTGCAATCAAACAAGGGGAAGTTGGCTTTTGCTGAATTGAAGAATTGAATAGAATTCCTCATAGGCAGGAAGCGTTGGAAATTCTAATTTTTCTGGAGCATTAAACCAGTCATAGCAAAAGAACCCTTTCATTTCTTCCGCATCGAACGCCTTTAAAAAAACAGTATATGACACCCCTGCTAAATAGTTAGACACATCAAGAAACCTGACAGAGTCATTTGCAATGCAAACGTAACTATTGTTTCGTTTAATGGTGAATGCTTTTGAGTCGACATGTAAATTTAACAGTTTTGCTATTTTAGACTTTATCAGATTGAGGTCATATTCTGCCCCGTTGAATGATAAACATACTATTTGTGAGCAGTAGGTTTCAAATTTGTTGCAAAGAGCATTGATGGTTTTCCGAATAAATCGATGTGGATCGTCGCTTTTACGATTCTCAACCTCGTCCCCATGTGAGTCATTAGAACCTAAACTTTGGTCCATATCTAAGAATTCAGAACAATCGTTTCAAGACTTTCACTTTTTGAACAACACCGTTCCATTTCCGAAGTGAAAGCGCCTTAGATTTACCACGGATTTCACTCATATAACCTAGCATGAGTTCGAGGAGCTCAGCTAAATCGGTGTTAACAAAACATTTAGGATCTGTGAACCCAGGTACATTCGAACACACACTTACAAAAACAGGTACATGCTTCTGTGACCACTTCAGTTTATCTGTCGACTGCTGGTCACATTTCAGCAGCATGGCCTCGAACTTGTAAACAATAAAATATGGGTAGAACTGTTCGTCTTTCTCAATCTTTATGTCAAATTGAGCCAATTCTTCAAAAATAGTTTGGTTTCTATTCATAAATCCACCTGGATATCTATACTTAGTGACATTGGAACATGTGCGTAAATGACGTTTCCAAGTCCAAAATACGTCAAAGAAACGATCACATCTCGGGCATTGAAACGCTTTGGCATACCTTTTAAAGTCTTTCATGTAAGACAGGTGCTTCTCGAAAACATTCAGATATAGATTGTCTTTATAGTGACAAAGCGACTGATATCTCGGAATAACGGTGCCGGATTCTTGCATCTCATATACATTAAGATTTACTTCAAAACACCTCTAAAAGTCTGGGAACTGAGCAAACTGTAGCCCACGAAATTTGTCGTGTGGTACGTTCGAGTCAGTAAATTCTGACCATTTTCTATACAGAGTATAAACCCGTTCACTTGAGCAATGTCTATCTCCACCATAGTGTAAAGCTAAACACCTAAAAGCACACAAGTTGCCCCGATATTGTCTACTGTGTGAATCCCTTTCCACACAAATAACTGATTTCGAGTTTTTTTAAAAACTGTGGAAGTTCCCCACTACCCATTGTAAAAACTGGTTGGATAAACATAGTACAAAATATTTGTTATTAAATATGGTTTCCATTTTGAATTAGGGCGTTGATCTAAGACAAACTGGTTTAAATCTATGTTTCGCAATTTTCTAACAAGTTTTGGAAGGGCACGTTTTGAGCTTATTGTAAATGGCGCGTCCAAGACCATTTCATTTTTGTAGGGAATAAGATAACGAAATTTGTTTCTATCCGCACTTTTTAATATCATTCCGAGTGCCAAATTCACTTTAAAGGCATTTTTTTCTTCTGCTTGTATAGTTGAAAGCTGGTTTTGTAATTCGTTGTCTTCGGAAACATCATGCGTTGGGAAATTATATGTACGGGCGGCACTAGAAGATTTATCATTGCTTGCTAAAACATGAGACTTGTTAGATTCATAGATATGTTTTAGTTTTTTGTTTCCCTCTTCCAGTGCATGTTCATAGGTTTGCAAGTGTTTGGAACCTCCATGTTGCGACATTCTATGCAAGTACAACTCGGACTTATTTGGAAAAAGACCCATACATGTGCGACACCTTACCCCTCCCTTCCTTGTTGACGAAATAGCGTCATTTACTTTAGTCTTCTTTGCTGAAACAGCACCATCTCTAACAAGCTTTCTTTTCATTAACCCCACCGCATCTGCTAAACCACCAGACTTACTGAGTCCCTGTAGCGTCATACAGACCTGTCTGTTTAACTGTATTTTGTCAGTGCACAGGCAGCCGCATTTTTTTACATGTTCTCATTTGCATACAGAGTTTTTCGTGGCTCTTCCGGTATGTAGAGTTCTTGTATGTCTTGCGACAGTGACAGCATTTTGTCGCATTACTAGCTCCATCGTCGTGTGATCCACTTTGACTAGACTGTTGATTTTGTATCCCACTTGGAACCAGGTTGTGCATCTTGTAACTCACTTGTACTTGGCTGAGGATATTCACTGCATGAGTTTCCCTAATGAAAATAATGTTCAAATGAACTTACACAAGCGCACATGTAAATTATTTGAGCGCATAAAGGCTTAGGTATGTCTCATTCAAAACTGAAATGTAACGGTGACGTCATTTGCAACCCTAACGATCAAGTCCGGACAGCTCGGAAGTACTCATAACAGTATAATCCCAGTTTTGCGGAACTATGCCATAGCATCAAGGTTATCTGTTCGTACACCCGAACCTGTGGGTGAGCGCGGTACATGTGCAAGATACGTGAGCGTTTCCCATTCATTTATCGATTAATTTTTACAAAGGTAGCACCAAGCAACATTTTTTCTTTTCTGTAAGAAATACACCTGTATAGCAAGTTTTAAATTGAATTTAGATGGTTTTAGACTATACACTACTTTTTTGTCTATTTTAATTGATCTTAGTTTCTGAGTCTTCCTATAGCAACAGAACCGACACAATATGACCCTACCGGGTTGCTGGTGTCGTTAAACCAATCAATCAATCAATCAATCAATCAATTAATTAAATCTTTTGTCTTATGAAAGTGCACATTATTATTTACTTTTCATTATCATTTCAATCTTAAGTATTACCTTAACTCCTGAACCACTTTGTAGATCATTGTTTAATACTTCCTCAAGGTCTTGAAGATCCGCTTTGCTTACTTGATGTACTGAGTCTCCTATTAATTTTTCCAATAAAGAAGCTCTGTGTTCACATACAGTTACGTCGTTTGGATCTAACTGCCAAGCACTAATGAAAGTATCAAGTTCAACTAGAGAAGTGCAAAAAAAGATAACACTTGCTGCAACTCTTCTGCTCTAATATCCATGATGAAATACGGAAACATTAAACACGCAGCACATATATATGTATATATAAACAGGTATATATATCAAAGTCACGTGACAAGTTTAATGGGTATCTCCATTGGTTCTTTTTTGCGCGATACAAGTTTGTCCGTTTAATTTTACAAACAAATTTATAAACTGAAGCAAGTTATGTCCATATAATAATCCCTATTAAACAGTGAAATGATAAAAGGCGTGGTGCACCATTTCAAATTTCCCGCAAAAGTTTTGTAAACAACCTCGTTTTAAGAGGGAATTCCCTCCCACACTTCAAGCAAGGCTTACCATGCTGTAAATAATTATTATTAATTGAAAGCGTGCAATATATTTTGCTGAAAACAGCAAAAGTATTCCTTTGTGTATTTTACACAGAAGTGGTAAAAGTAAACAGATAGAGACAATGTAATGAACTGGGTTCAAGGTCCTGTCTATTATTAACAGTTAATGTGTATAAATCACACAGACCATTGGAAATTCTTGAGCTGTCCATTTTAAATTCACCACAAAAATTAGGAATTTTCCTAGGTGAACAAAAGAAATCACACACCGTGACCGAGCATCATCATTTTGTATTGCACAAACTGCTCAAATTTATTTTTCTTTATTTCCTAAAGCTGTTTAAAAAATAACAAAAAAAAAATAAACAAAAAGGGAAGCTCCAGCAAGGAATTTTTATCATGTGGATGGTGAACGTTACCAATCATATAGTACAGCGTAACTGGATTTATCGCTAGAAGACATTTTTGACAGCTTTGTCATAGTGCCTATTGAGGAATGGTACAACTCGCTACTGAACCGCAGAATAAAATTGCTGCTGAACAGGCGTATGATTAAGTGAATTTGGAAACTGACATGTACAGATACAATATCACTTGGAAGACGATCCAAAAATTGTTACCGGGAGAAACCGTATAATAGGCCTGCAGACGGGGATCGAATTCCAGATAGATAACCATATCAAGGGATACGCAAAGCTGTGTGACGAATTCCAGAACGAATTTGTACCGTGCTTGAACGCGCCACTGGACGCAGGATGCCATGGATACGATTTTCAGTTGCTGCTAACTCTTCCTTTATATTCCACTACAGATACATTCCCAAGACCACATGAAATCTTGGCATCGATTTACTTTGATGTACCGGTGAAAATTACTGACATCTTGCGTGAAAGAGTAAAAGAAATAAGGCACATCGTGGAGATTCAACGTGCTTAAATTTTTTGAACAATGATATTAAACTGAAAAGGTGAAGGTGACTCTGGAGGTATACTAATCTGTTCTTTTAAAGTTACTTTTTAATTTTTAAAACTTGATTTAACTATGTTTTTTGGAATAGTACATTATTTCAATTCATTAATAAAGGATTATTTAAAGTTTTATTACTCAGCAATTACAGTTTTGGTTCGTCTAATTATTTATCTTATTTGAAATGGTACTGTCATTTCCGTGAATAATGCACTATTTGATTGATTAATAAAGGTTCATTTTTATTGCCTCTATTTATTTATTTTTTCCTTCAATAGATGTGAAGTCAATATATTATCTGCATTATTTCAAATACCATCCGTAACACGCAAGAAGAGGGCCTGTACGTGTACGGGCGTGTGTATGTGTGTCCGTGTGTTCGTGTGTGTATGTGCTCGTTCGATTCCAATATTTAATGGACCCCTCAAAAGACGTTGGTGTTAGTTAGGGCGGAAGAAGGGGGTATTAAATTTCGTTTGAATCGGATAAAAAGTCGCTCGCTTGTCGTCATGTTTAAATTATCCTGAAATGGCACGCAAAAGCGCACCAAATCCCAGACAATGGGGTCCTCCACTTCAGACCCCATCCCTTCATCACTCCCAGAGTGAGAAGACATCCACGACTCTGAATCCAAATAATGCCTATTTGAGAACGACGAATCGGTGGACCACATCTCCCATTGAGATTCGTGTTCCACCCACCCGCTCGAATCGGCGTCGTCGTTGGACGACTCCCTCTCCCATTCGTTCCCAAATAAACAGCCACAAATTCTCAGTAAAAGTCTTGTTAAGCACACGGTGCAAATGAATAATGCTTTCCGTGAGTTCTAACTATTTAAGTAAGCGGTGAGATTCATTCGTCGGAGGGGGGTGCAATTATATCAATTTCATTCAGTTTAAGTTTGCGTTCCATATATACCGCATGCTGATTCATATCATTATACCTCCCGCCAAATGAAAGATCAAAGGAAAAAAACAAAACAACTCCGCCTGTCCTATCCAAAGACAGTGCACCTATGCACCTAAGTGAGTGGGGTAGGGGGTAGGAAGGGGGTAGGAAGAGAAGGGGTGTTGATACTAAAATTTAATTTGATTACGTCTCATGGTCACCAGTTCAAACAGCCCAATTGCTGAACTGATGCGAAGTAGCACCCAATTAATCACAGATTTCAAATAACAAACGAAGACAAAGTATTTAACTTCTTGAATATTGCTTCTTGAGTATTTAACTTCTTGAATATTACTTCTTGAATATTTAATAAGTGAATATCTAATTATCCCTATCAATTATCACTAATTAACTCTTTCTAACTTCATTATGCTATATTTGTTAACCCGTTATTATTTTCAAAACTAGAAAAGTATATTTTTGTCCTGAAACAGAAGAAATTGTTTATTTGCACTTTAAAACGTGTCTTTGATATCATTTACTCCCCCCAAAATACTCTCCGTCTAAAAGTCAACATATTAATATTCCTTTTTATTTATTAGAATTCGCACTGCATAGTCAGGGCTCGACTCCTCCTCCTCCTTCCCAGTGTCATTCTCCACATCCGTCTGTTCTCCTGTTCTAACGTTACGTATTTCTGTTGACACATCGCTTCCGACACTGTCCGCATGAAATTCTGGTATGCCCACTGGTTGGTAAATGACAGTGTCACTTGAGCTATCACTATCTTCTTCTGTAGAAGTGTTAATATTTTCATAGATATCCGTGTCACTTTGAGATAGGGACGGAAGTATTGGGGACAGTGTTAAGTCGTGAACAGTTGAAGGGTCCGCCGAACGCCGCCGAGTTGATTGAAGTGACAGATATGCATTGCAATCCCTGTGCATATTTCGCAGCTCAATCATTTCTGGCAAACGCGGTCGCATAACGCGTCTATGTGGACGTGACAACCGCCTGTGTAACTTTCTTATGCCAACAACTGAACTAACCACCGCAAGCAATACCGACACAGCAATTACTGTGGTCATCACCAGAATATCCAAGGCAATCATAGTCTCCAAATCAACACGGATTATGGATGTTACTACCCCAGTCACGTAATCTGATGTGTGTTCTACCGGTGTGAATTCAGTGGTTTGCTTAGTTCTCTGTTGTACCACTGGCAGAATCCCGCTCTGTAATCCCACTGACAGAATCCCGCTCTGTTATCCCACTCGCAGAATACCACTCTGCTATGCCACTCACAGAATACCACTCTGTTATCCAACTCACTAAACGATTGTTAGTTACTCTAACTTCACACCCTTCCACATCAAAATCAATCTTTATATCTTAGAGAATAGCACAGTTTTCATCCAGAAAGTCTCCACTCACATGAACTTGCTCAATGTTTGGAACAAAAATAGACAACAATTGAGTATTCACTATTACATCAATCAAAACCAAGCACGTAGCTTCAGTATAGATACGTTGGTGTCTACATAGTTAAAACATTGCATTTCACTTCTAAGCACAACACAAACCGCGAACGAAGAAGCTATCAAAGAAAAAATAATTAAAATCATTTTGTTCTCTATTTCGTTCAAACGTCAAAAGTCAACTGCCTCCAAACCCATTTGATCTACTCATCACGTGAACGGAGAAGTGCAGAGGGAAAGAGGCATTCAGATTGAACTAATTTTCAATGTTTTTACAACACCACTATGCGCGTAAAAACACATGCAATACCTGCTTGCACACCGCCTTCTTATCCCATACAAGTGTTCCATTTATAGACTAACCTCAGTCCGCTGCAGATTGTCTTACAGGTGAGATCACAGACCAATGAACTCAGTGACAAAATGTTGTCCCATCCTCTAACACAAACTCAGTACATTGCTTCGCCACGATCAATTACTGTGTGATTGTAGTAGCATTTACACTGTGTGGTGAGGAAAGCACACAGCTGGAACCTCTGGTGAAACACTAAACAAAGACTGAGCATCATTCTATCTTGCGTTATCTCACAGCATGAGAAGCGTTGTCATGTTGCAGCTGGGTAAATAAATAACCAACATTTAATGCGTCGTAAACTTTGTGAATGTAATCTTTGAAACTCGGGGGATGTGTTCCAAATTATTTTCCCATCAAGAGGAACCATCAAGCTTCTCTTCAAATGTGGGTGTGAAACTTACAACTTACAGACTAATTCAAGAGAGCCACCACTAAACCAAAACTACTGTACACCTCTGCTGATACGTGAACGGACGTTTTTAAAAGAATCTATGCAATCCACCCAAGTCCATACACCAGTTCTACCCTCCATAAAATACACTAAAAATTGTTACAATTAACTTCATCTTTATTAAGCCTTCATAATATCAAAAATATTGTTCAAGATAATGCAGAGGGCTTGGGAGGGTATAAAAAGAGTTTCGCTCCATAAGAAAGTAAAAGAACAAAAAATAAAAGTTCACGAATAAATTTATTAAACGAATCAGTTCGAACCTTGAAACAATATGAATTTCTGAACGCTGCAGTTTGTTTTTTTTTGGAAGTGTGTTGTGCCAGGATGGATGTGACCTGTGCCAATGCCAGGGGCCATACGTTTTATGTACCGGCACAATAATGTGGGTGGATTTTGGAATTGGTGAATGGAATGTCCACTTATCTTATACAGACACTCTGCTGACTGAATAGGAGGGCTTGCAGAAAGTAAGTTTAGAGATGCTAACCATGATGCACAACCGTTATATAAACTGTGAGGATCTGTTCTTTTTCAACCAACAAAGACCGGAAGTCGTCATAATAACAGATCTCGACTGCAATACCTCACGGACATCTACACACAAAGCGTCGACTGATCACACCATTTTATCATCAATATCTCCAGAGGACACGTCACTAACTCCATTCTTTGATGACGATGCATCTACCATCAAGCAAACTACAGATTACACTTCCTCTGCGTTTCATTCACCTAACAACCGACTCGATTCAACTGTAATACCACCTCTCTGTACAGATATCACCAAACAATCGTCGGATGTCTCTCTACAGGACTCTACTTTTTCAACCAATACCGATGGAACTACGTCAACACCGTCTGATGTGATTTATTCTTCATCTTTCTACCTTAAAAATTCTCTCATTGTTGCAAGTTGTGCTTTATTTCTTTTAATGCTACTTTGTGCAATCAAATATGTAATCAAGAAGAAACGTCAATCGAGACAACCCATTTTCACAGGGATTGTGAATGAATTATATTCATTGAACGAAACGCAATCAACTGTATAACTGAATTGTTTTGTTGCAATAGTATTATTAGATTTTATAATTCACCTTTATTTATTTAGTTATGTTTTAACTAGAGATGCATAAATTTTGTTGATTTATTTACTTTTTATTCCAGATTTATTTTAATTAAAACGTATAAATTTTAACGGGATGATTAAGTAATGTTTTATAACCACACAGTAGTTGAGAAACGAGAGTTCAAGCACAGGAAGTGACGTCATAATGACATCATATAGACTATTCGCATAGGTGGTTGTAAGCATAATTGAAACTTTGTAAAAAGTGAAAAAGTGGGATAACTTTTGTTATAGTTAACCGATTTGAATGAAAATTTTACCGTTTGATTCAGTTTCATAACTAGTTTTGATATAAAGTAGTCATAGGCTATTCGCATAGGTGGCTGTATGCATAATTGATTCACCTTAAAATTTTAACTTAAAAGTGAGATAACTTCCGTCATGGTTAACCGATTTGAATGAAAATTTCACCGTTTGATTTCATTTGCACAGGAAGTGACGTCATAATGACATCATATAGACTATTTGCATAGGTGGTTGTAAGCATAATTGAAACTTTGTAAAAAGTGAAAAAGTGGGATAACTTTTGTTATAGTTAACCGATTTGAATGAAAATTTTACCGTTTGATTCAGTTTTATATCTAGTTTTGATATAAAATAGTCATAGGCTATTCGCATAGGTGGCTGTATGCATAATTGATTCACCTTAAAATTTTAACTTAAAAGTGAGATAACTTCCGTCATGGTTAACCGATTTGAATGAAAATTTCACCGTTTGATTTAGTTTTATGTATAGTTTACAGTGATTATAGAGACTATTTGCATAGGTGGCTGTAAACACTTTGTGGGAGCACACCCGCAATCAAAGATGGTGTTCGAATAGCAAGCACCCCCCTCCCATTCAAACATGTGTTCGAATGACAAACCTCCCATTCAAAGACGGTGATCGAATGGCAAGCGCCCCATTCAAACATGTGTTCGAATTATTTTTTTATTTTTTTGGAAGATATTACGTCATAGTATTGTTCAACAAGTTTTTTTTCAACAAGTTGTTTAATAATTGTACAACAAGTTGTTGTACGACAATTGTTCAACAAACTGTTGTTCAACATGTTCAACATGTTGAACATGTTGTTGGACATGTTGTTGGACAAGTTGGACATGTTCAACATGTTGTTGAACAAGTTGAACATGTTCAACATGTTGTTGACTAAGTTGAACATGTTCAACATGTTGAACATGTTGTTCAAGTTGGACATGTTTAACATGTTGTTGAACAAGTTGAACATGTTCAACATGTTGAACATGTCGTTCAACAAGTTCAACATGTTCAACATGTTGTTGAACAAGTTGAACATGTTCAACATGTTGAACATGATGTTGACTAAGTGTTGTTAACATATTCTTCAACATGTTGTAGTTCAAGCAATTGATGCAACAATAGCAGCCAGTTCAGAAAAAAAAACAAGACATATGTGGAATAGTTTTATTAATACACTTAAATATACACAGCTTAAATCTATAACAATATTACAACATTTGTTGATTTACAAAGTCTTTATTTTAAAATTTAGTCAAATGTTGAACATGTTCAACTTGTTGAACAACATGTTAAACAACATGTTCAACAAGTTCAACATGTTCAACATGTTGTTGAACATGTTGTCTACGTCTAGGGCTAGGGGTAAGGTTATGCCGCTTAGAGGAGTCTCACGTAATGACGTCTTTATGACGTCATCATGTCGTCATTGTGACGTCATCAAGTCATCATTATGACGTCATAGTGACGTCATTCGAACAGGCGCGCGCTTTATCAAAAAAATGGCGCAGAAACCCCATGTCGGTTCTGCGCCAGAAAGTGACGTCAAATCGGTTAACCATGACGGTAGTTATCTCACTTTTAAGTTAAAATTTTAAGGTGAATCAATTATGCATACAGCCACCTATACGAATAGCCTATGACTACTTTATATCTAAACTAGATATAAAACTGAATCAAACGGTAAAATTTTCACTCAAATCGGTTAACTATAACAAAAGTTATCCCACTTTTTCACTTTTTACAAAGTTTCAATTATGCTTACAACCACCTATGCAAATAGTCTATATGGTGTCATTATGACGTCACTTCCTGTGCAAACGAAATCAAACGGTGAAATTTTCATTCAAATCGGTTAACCATGACGGAAGTTATCTCACTTTTAAGTTAAATTTTAAGGTGAATCAATTATGCATACAGCCACCTATGCGAATAGCCTATGAATACTTTATATCAAAACTAGTTATGAAACTAAATCAAACGGTAAAATTTTCATTCAAATCGGTTAACTATAACAAAAGTTATCCCACTTTTTCACTTTTTACAAAGTTTCAATTATGCTTACAACCCCCTATGCGAATAGTCTATATGATGTCATTATGACGTCACTTCCTGTGCTTGAACTCTCGTTTCTCAACTACTCCACACATTATTAAATCCATTGCTCCAATTAGAATCACTTTTGGTCTATTTCATAAACACCACAGTTTACTGAATCATTTAATATTATAAATAAAAATACCGTTGTTATTTATTCACCATTGATTTTAACCTAATGCACAATCTGGAGGAGTGAGCAGGTTAGTTGGAGGATTGGTGGGGTAGAGGGCGGTCGGTTTCTCTAGATAGAAGGTCTTCCATAAGTCAGGCAAGTACCTCTCCCAGCTGGGGTAGTTTGCGAGACATACAGACGTCGTTCACTTCCCTAGACTGACAGGGACGGTTTATCCACAAAACCTCTCACTCTGGGGCAATATGCGTTACGTTTGAATGGCATACTCCCGACCGAAAAAAACAAAAACATAAAATGAAAAATAAAAGCAGGGCTCAGGCATATGGTGGGGGGGAGGGGCTTCACATATCTTTTAGAGAGCAAACTCCAACTTTATTTTGTATTAATAATTATAATATTAATAATAATAATAATAATAATAATAATAATAATAATAATGAATGTTTTTACCTGAATGTTTTCTGCACTATGCACATCCTTGCTAAGTCTAAATTCGGATGCTCAGGACGGCTAGCGCCTGAGTAGAACGGGACATTAAAGTTGCACAAAATATAAGCTTGTTGAAATGCGTGCCTAGTTTTTTCACGATTCACGGTTAAAATCATCAGCGCCTTGGCACAAGTGTGCTGCCATATTATTTCTATTATAAATTTTCTAACCTTTTCTCATGATCCGCAAACCATATAACACTTACCCCCCCCCCCCCTTCCTTAACATCATTATTTTGAAGTTGGTGCATCTCCGCATCAGTTACGAATGTCATAATGATATGGGGTCTCGAAAAAACATAAACTCAAATCCAAAAGAAATCTCCAGGTGTATTTTCGGCTAAATGCACGCTCTGAACAATGCCCGTAAGCACCCGATTAATTAACTGCAATCGAAAACAAATCGTCCGATTAATTAACTGCAATCGAAAACAAATCGTGAAGTTTGGAAGTGTATTTCCGGCTAAATACACGCTCCGAGTGATGCTCGTAAGCCCACGACCAATTAACTCAGATCCGAAGAAAGTTTCGATGGTTATTTCCGGTTTAATTAAGACTTCGATGAGCGTACATTTGTCCGTATTTTTTCGTAAAAACATAAAAGTTTTTATATTATTTAGAATTTTAGTATAGAATTTATTCATAACACAAGTTCATTCTGTGCGTGGCCTACTTTAAGTACATATAGTTAATCCCTAAATTAAATTTCCCCCTTGCGTATGCATATGACAGGGAGGCAGAGTACACGCACGTTTCACCAGGGGTGGGGGAGGCACACAGAACAGGAACACGTGGGGGGGAGGAGGGAAGCAGGGGCTGGGTCAGGGCGACTGGGTTTGTAGGACCCTCACTCCGCGCACGCAACCATATGATGATCATATGTCATCTATAAATATCAACCATGTGTAACGAACAATGCTTGCATGTTCAGGTTAGCGTCCTGTTTCCACTCCCTGTTGGGCAAAATCCTTTTGGTAAATAATCGGCCACCCAAATTGCAAATGATCACATTCCCGCTTATCACTATAATCAACTAATAAAGATCGCCATAGTGTTATGCTCAGATTACTGGGTACAGAAATAAAAGCACCACGGGCATTATGCGCGTTTACACCGCAAACTTGATTATAAATCGAAAACATGTTACCGACATCATAAAGAGTAGACATGAATGCAGCGTCATCCCCCGACGTGGTGTCTATCGCTGGTGTGCTGTTTTCGGACTGCCTTCTCCATTTTTTGCCGGTCTGTTGGTGTTGATCTTCCCCTGGGGTGAGTCGCGAACCGGATGAGAGAGCAGGTATCCGGACTCGTTCCAGCAGTGGAAGCATAAGTGCTGAAACTTGCAGTGTTGAAACATGCAAGTATCAAAGTTATACTTGCGGCAGAGCAGAGGATTGGCGCCTTCTTTGGATGGATCGTTCGGCTGGTGCGTCAGCAACATGGTTCCTTTCAGTGAGAACAGTGAGTCCGACCATTGCCTCATACCACCTTAAATATCTGCAGCATATAAGGAGCGGCCCTGGGCCATGGGAAGACAGCAACGCGAGACATCAAATATTTCATATGGTCTATTCTACAGCTTTTTTTTCCGGTTGGGAGATCTCCAGAAGTTGGATAATATTACAGCTTCCTGCGACATATTCTGCGACAGTGATATCACCAAAGGCGAGATCTTTGGCCCATGCGCGGCGTACCAGTTGATGGGGCCAAAGAATAGATATACGAACTGGACGAGCAGCGGACAGGCGGGTATTTTTATTGGTCTTACTTGAGGTTCCTGCTGTAGGAAGCACCCGGTTTAGGGGTTGGTGCAAAATAGAGTCCACTCGACTGGTCAGTGGTTCCATTTTCCTCATGTCCTCCTATGGCGTCTGGACCGATTGGAGTATGGTATTGCATTGAGTCGAGACTTTTCTCAAAAGTTCTAATTCTGGCTTCCAGGGGCTCAACAATCGACGTTAGTTTGTCAGTTTAAAACGCTTTATGGTTTTAGGTGGCTTGTCTTCTGCAGGAGCAGGGTGTTTTTCAGTGCCATCGTGTCTTTGATAACACAGAAAGTGAGACAAATAACAATTAATTAAGCGTGTAATCAACAGACAAACGAGCACTGCACACGATCTTCAAACAGCAAACAAAAATGATAAGCCAGAGATGCCAACTGTCCAATTAAACAGGCCTTAATTAAACATGAATCAACAGTGTGACAAGCACACAGTCATTACACATCAGGCGAAATTCCAGCACAGTTCACATAATGCAGGATATCCAAGCAGGTAATAGGTGTTTATAAGTACAAGTCAATATTCCAGCTAAACACCATAATTAACTTACAATGATCACAATAAACACGCTTTATAAATCCAAGTAACTCTAAATCCTGATGTTTTACCCGTAACCCTTCTAAAAATAGCTACATATTTGCACCAATTCAGATTATCTATAACATTTATAACGAAAAAAAGCCTTCAGATAAACACAATGCGCTACTCACATCATTTATCAGCCAATCAGAGTTCACGAATGGCAAATAAGATCCCCGAATATCCCTTGCTGTCATTCGGGGATCTTATTTATCAACAAAATCTTTATAATTAAAATGATAGTCATCGAATACATTTTCAGATATTTAAATCATTGAAAAACTTTCGTCTGCTCCAACCGTAGCGTAGTGTAGTTTTTAATTTCCAGTCCAGCTAAATGCAATAGCTTCGCTAGTTTTCTTTCTGCATTAACAATATTCCTTGAAATTGAAATACTCATTTCACTTTTACAACCCGTTATCTCAAAGTTTGACAACGAGGGAATACATTTAAAACACGTGTCCATTTTGAATACGTTTAAAGTCAAGAATAATATCACCGTTAATTACTAATTTTGACTGCATTTTACAATAAAAAAATTGATTTGCATTCAAAGAAGGGAGCCAGATTTCACATCACAAATTGCTTATTTTCTTAATCTATCTGTTTATCCTAATATCTCCTCAAATTTAGAGATTATTGAAAATGCCACGACACTAGGAAATACCAAATATTACATAAAAAAATAAACAATCCAAGTAACACCTTCAAGTTGTACTGGTTCAAAAATCAAATCCACATTGTATTTCACTTTATTAAAATAGGTTTTTACAAACATAAAACAATTTTATCAACGTTGTGTTATTCATTATTCATTTTAAATCGGAAGACCATCGGAAGACCAAGTACAAAATACAGGTTGGATTGAATGGTATAAAATAAACGCTTTATATATTTTTACGATATATCAACACATGAAATATGCATGTCGGAACATTCACATTTCTTGCAAATGTGAAACACATTATCAATTTCTGATTGAATTTCTCATTCACCAAATCCAGTTATGAAATCCAAGAAAAATTTTGAAGTTAAAAGTTAATTCCGTTTGTAAAGGACAAGGTGAAGCTTTTTAACAACTAAAAAACAATACGATTTTTTTCTTCAAATTTTTATATCAGAAAATGAAATCAGAATTATTTTGAATGTGCTTTGAAAATGAAAAAAAACACCTCTCATTTTTGTAGACGCATACCAAGAACTTTCATTGACCACGTTTTTCTCCTAAGAAATCATTATCCCTCTACATATTCTATGTACGTTTTAAAGTACAAATTATTGTACGCTTACTGATTTACGTTCTTGTTTTAAACGAGAGCCGGAGTGTCTCACAAAAAACAAATTTCCTTAATTTTCCTCTGAAAGAGACAAAATGAAAATTTTGAAATGCAACAATTACTACATAATCACCGGTGTTATCACAATTACGACATTGTTGTGACGCCAGACATGACCAAATATTCTTTAACGGCGATTTTCATTGTCGTACAGTCACAGAAATGTGCTTCCAAGCTATTTGTTCAACATAAGATAACACAACAAAAACGGAAACATAATTAACGGATCTGACTGCCATTTGGCTGGGCTTTCGCTATCACTTCTTGTCCGTCACCCGCATTTGTGTGTTAGACTTTTCTTCTCCTAAGTCTTTTAAGTCATATTTCTCCTACAGTGTGTAAATGTTTCCTAGGTGCTTCTGTACTTACTTCCCCTCTTCCCAGATAATGTCTTTGAGCATAATCCAATGAGTGTATCGCCAGGTGCTACGAGCTTCATAAAATCACGAATACGCCGGTCATAAGTTGCGTGTGTAGGACAACAAGTGCGGGGATACTAGCACAAATCATCTATCTGGATTTTGTTTAAATGGCAACTCTCTTCTCTTTTGGCTAAATTCTCTGCTTGAAAATAAGGCTTCACCACATCTGTAAGTTGTGTTTCCCTTACAACAAGTACAAGTACAGACTGTCTGTTTCTGTGAGTCCGATTTGAAGCACTCGCGTCGTCTGGACATTTGTAATAGTAGCGGGACATGTGCAGTTTCGCATATTTTAAAATAAAGAATCCAGTGTAATTGGGTATGTCCAGCCCAATCTTGCGCTTTGACATTTCAACCTCAAACAGGTCGTCCCCTAGGCTAGTGAAGTGACGAAATCTTGGATCGTTAACAAGCTGCTTCAAGTTCTTTTCACCTTGAACATAAACGATTTCTCTGTGTTTTTCTTCTTGTCCATCAACATTGATCCATAGGCACTGTTACCTAAAAGCTTCATTGTTTCCGCTAGAATTGTCTTTGTTTCATGAACATCGCCAGCTCTAAGAGCCGCAGTTACTTGGTCAACAAAAGATTGAAAGCATGTTTAGGGGTAAATTATGTAACCCTGTGGACAGGTGTCACTTCACTCCCATGTAAGAAATATACAATTTACATTTTTTTACAAATGTACATTAAGTTGACACTACTTAAACACACGGTCAATGCAATTGGTAGATAACTAAATTCTACTACCATACAATTTTAAAGAATGGTCTTGGCGTTCTCAAATGTTTATGAACTAGGCAATGGAAAAGAAACGACACATAGTTGCCGACATTGAAATGTTCTTAAGCATGATAATGAAAAAGAAACAGCACCCGAGGTGGGACTCGAACTCACCACCTTTTGCCCATATTTATCAGGCATTCTCTGGCTTTCTTGACTTGGGAGAATTTGCCTGAAACGAGTGATCGCATCACTTTCTCTGCTTCTCCAGAATTCTACATTATTTTGAGTGGATTCTCCTATTTTCTTTATCTCGTCGGGGTTCTGTATATCTCGCATTGCGTTTTCTTTCTCCAGGTCGCCCGCAAACTGCGCCTTCAGGGTTTGGTAACCTTGCTCTATGATATTGAAACGCTCTTCACCGAATACAAAGGTTTCCTGAAAAAGTTTGATAAGGGGTTATATCTACCGGAAACAGCGTATGACTTTTCCGTGATGTAAGCTATGTCACTGCATCTTGCAGTTTCAATCAGGTCCTGTATATTATTTTCACTGTATATTTTACCTTAAAAATGATCGCGTCTTTGATAGCATAGCAGGCGGAATCCTGTTTCTTCACTGCAAGGTAAACAGGAAAAATCTGGCGTCGTCTGTATTGTACTTTGGCAGGGAACTGTCCTTGCATAAAGTGATTGGTGCCCTTCAAACCTTTCCTTGCGAGCCAGACCGACATTCTGTCGGCAAAAAAAGGAAAATCTTATCACCACTGACGAGGTTCCGTTTCCTGTAAGCGTATTATGTAGCCTATGGACACGTTCAAACTTCATCTCTCTGGCACTGGACACACCGAGGTTTAAGAGGATTTGTCGAATTTCTTGCTCCAGATTTTGGCATTTCGAAACATCGTGTCCATTCAAGGAGGTGAAAAGCCTTCACCTCATTTGCTGCGTTATCTGTGAATATATCGTGACTGCAGGTGAAACTTTGAATATCTATTTATTCTTTGTCTTTTGCAGAACGTCTTCAATGTTTTCCGATGTATGGGAGCCCTCGACTTTTGTCGTGTCTAATACATATGCTATTAAAGCCAAGTCGTTGTTGATACATGACACTGTAATCGTCTCACATGACTCAGTGTTTCTGCTTGTCCATCCATCATGAGTGATCGCTACATGTTGACAATTCACTTCATTCTGTATAGGATCTTTTGTTTCAAAATATTGTTTTTCTAGACGTTGCTGTACAGAGCGTTTGGATGGTACCTGATAATTCGCATTTATTTCTTCGAATATTTCCCGAAACGCAGGTTGCTCAACCTGACTGATTGGTAGTAGAGCCTTTACAATATAGTTGCATATCTTTTTTGTGACATTTTCAGTTTTGGTTATATCAAATGCAAACCCTTTGAAGAAACACACTGTATGGATGTCAGCTTCATTTGCCTTGTCACCGAACCATGTTGTTGTTCCATCTGGGCTTTGTGAAATCTTTCTGTATATGCTGTCAGGTTTGTCGTTGTGCCTGTGATAAAGCAAATAAAATCTCATGTAAGGGCACTCAGTGAAGTATTTAACTAGACTGATATTCACAAAGCGAATTTTGACCCCATTTGGAATAATCTTGACGTCAAGATCACCAGAAATTATACTTTACATAAGGTTGTGGGTCGCGGTCGAACATGAGTACAAAATTTCTTACTGTTTTGGAGATAATTCATTTTTCGCATTTTGACCTTAAACACTATGGTCAAGGTCATAATTTTTACTGGATGTACCAGATCCACCCTCATACATATGCCAGATTGTTTTAGCTCCACGGGCCTTCAGGGTGTCTAAAACCGATTGGCGTTTTTCTCGATTTTGTCGTGACCGATAAGGTAAAGGTCATCAATTTTTATCGGGTGAACCAGTTCACATGACCCTTCATATATGCGCCAAGGTTGGTTTGTCTAGCATCAACGGCCTTAGAAGAGAAACCGTTTTGATTGATGAGGAAAAAATAAAACAACAACGGCCAGAGACATTGCAACCAGCCGAGCCCAACGGAAGGAGAATGAACAAATAAAACACAATTTAAGGCATAGGTACGATTTAGGACACACACACACCGTAGATGTTGGAGGTACAAATACATACAAAACATATCTATAACGTAAAAGTCTCATCTTCACTTTCAGCCATTTTTTATTATTTATCCCGCTCGACAGAAAATACATGAAAAACTGTGTACTGCTACACAAAAGATGAATATAGCTATGCATACACGTGCCAAGTGTCATAGACTTTACGCTCGTGCAGAATTTATTACTTCCATTGCGCCTGGATAAACAAATGAAGGTCACACAGTTATGCACAGATCTTTGTTGGATTTCATTCATAACAAGAAATTTAAAAAATGCATTCTTTTGTTGAAATTTACTTCATATTTTGAATTGCAGCAAAAAACGAATTCATTTCTTGAAATGTTCAATTCTTTTGTAAATTCAAAAGAAGTTCAAAATATGAATTCTTTTTTGAAATTTTGATTCATATTTTTTGAAATGTTACTTCATATTTTGAAGTTCAAACCATGAATTTCAAAATACGAATTCATTTTGCGAATTCGGTTGTTGAACTGTTTGTCGTTTTTTAAGTTAAAAAAGCAGTACAAAGTATGATGTTTTTTGAAATGGTGTTTCATGTTTTGAAATAAGAAAAAATGAAGTTCAAAATATGAATTCATTTGTTGAATTATGTTGTTCTTTACTTGAAATTCATGCATGGTCAGTTTGTTCAGTCTTGATTCAGTGCGTGTTTAGCGCTAATAACCGAAAGTATTCCCATAATACAATAAAAAATCCACATACACTGCTCATCAGCCGCTGTATTGATTAAAGTTAAACCATGGGTTAATCCAGAACTTAATAAAAAGGTCCATGGCAGAATTGATATAATTGATTCATTTACATTTACTTCGTGTTCCGTTCTGCATAATGTATATAGAAAATTCAGCATGGCAGATTTTGAATGTGATGTGAACGAAGGAATCGAAGAATAAATGGCGCAGATATACCTGCACCAAATGCAAGAGATGCTAGATAACACATTTAAAATAACACATTTGGCACTTTCGGATTATCATTGTATCATGAACCCTGCATATTTATATTTTTCACGTATTTGTAACTTTCCAGTTTCCGATAAACTCTTTGCAAATCCAAAGTAGCACATAAATATCCTTTGTGCTCATAAGTGTAAGTTTCTATATCCTAGCCTTTAACTGGCACATATGTTCTACTGTTCGCTGCAATTTGATTGCAGAGTGGAGTTCGCAGCTACAGAATTGAGGTCACTTGGTCCAACAGATATGTCTATTAATGTTTTTCATTTCAATCTTGAACTTCAATAATTCCAACTTTAGTTTTTCGAATTGTAATTTTGGATTGTCTGACTTCAAATTATTTGTTTCGCAGTTATTTTGTCGAATTTCAATTTGTCTATTTCCAGTTCCAAGCCATTCGATTGTAGGTCTTGAGTTTGCTTACTCGGTGTGGAAACAACTTGTCTCTTCTTTGAGGATGGGGATGGGAATAGAGACATTAGACCTGTTACAGGAACGCTAAAATAAAGAAACAATCACGATTGATTAACAAAATGTTCTTTATGACTGATTCTGCCAGTTTTATTAAGTCATATCAAAGATTACAACTAAATTCGAGCACAAACAGGATCTACTTATGGATCAAGTAAATACCTTGAGTGTACTTTTTTCTGCCAGTTTTCTGCCAGTTTTATTAAGTCATATCAAAGATTACAACTAAATTCGAGCACAAACAGGATCTACTTATGGATCAAGTAAATACCTTGAGTGTACTTTTTTCTGTTAATTCCATAGACCAGTTTTATAAAAGTTCATTTTTATTATAAAAGATTATATGTATTAATCAAGCGACACACACACACACACACACACACACACACACACACACACACACACACACACACACACACACACACACACACACACACACACACACACACACACACACACACACACACACACACACACACACACACACACACACACACACACACACACACACACACACACATATATATATATATATATATATATATATATATATGTATACATGTATATACATATATCCGTGTGTTTTATTATTGGTTAATAAGAATTTAACTATGGTAATAACTTCAGGTAGAGTCAGTTAAGCTAACACTTTCCTGATAACTTGGATTAACAAATTAGCTTGCATAAGCAAATATATTTTTTTTAACTTTTAAAATGACATACCATGCTGAACTTTATCCAACTGTTTGTGTTACAAGTACATCAAATGATCCGTTACTCTTCATGGTGCCACCGGGATTTTGTGAAATTTCTTTAGATTCGCAAGTTGCATTTTATTCGTCGTCATTTATGGGATACGGTGCTGCTTTTCCTTGTACTCTATTCTATCCTGATGGAAGTTCCTTCAATAAATTTCCAAAACAGTGAATCAATTCAGTTTTATCTAGTTTTATTTGAATAGTTTCGCCATAACCTGCATACTTCATTCCACTGAGTAATGTGAATTAAGTACTGATTTAGAAAGAATGACCACCTCCTGACTCCACACCAGAAATTGTGGACAGGTCTCTGTCTCAACATGATATAACAGTAATAACTTGTGTGCTGTGACCCCCCTCCCACCCTACTGCACACCAAATACAATTGCCTTTATATTTATTTCGGGAGGAGGTGTGTGACATAATAATAAACGTCACTGTGTGAATTTGAAATGAAGGGCGAGAGGTTCTGTTTTGCATTTGAGACGCGTTTTTGTTTTTGGGGGGCCTCAGTATTTATTGATGCCTGTATCTACATACCCAGAAACATCGGCAAAATATCATGTCCTACATCCTGTCCCACATTAACACGAATAATATACTATCTTCCAGTTTTCAGCGAGGCCAACCGGATAGGAGTCGCCCAGGTACACCTCACCAAAAAATCATGGACAAAGTTTTTGCCAGTTTTCAATCAATTTCATTTCATTAATGGTGTTTGCAAAGCTTAGATCTGTTGTTCGTCGTTTTACTGCTGAAGAACATTCATTTTGGGAATCGTCGAAATCATTTATTCTGTTCCATGGAATATAATATTTCTTCTGAGGTCGTGCGATACTCCGGGATACGCATTTGTCTTCGGACTTGGTTTCTTCTACAGCGGAAATGTCAACAGTACTGCTTCAAGTTTATCGTTAATAACATAATTGACTAAACCTGGCTGGGCGTGTCTGCTAAAGAGTTTCTGCACATTGGAACGGTTCGGCCAATATAGAACATGTTCCTTTATCCAGTTGCAAGGTACAGCATCTGATATGTTTTTATCCTGATTCGAATTCGATCCACACTTCTCATTCCTACATTTGTCAAGTCTAAAATAAAAAGGCACAATGATCCAAAATAGTTACTAATCGCAAACTTCGGATTGTTGTGATATCGGAAATTATTTGGTCATTTTTATATTCCAAATTCCCCACCTGTGATATCGGGCTCGATGAGTTTGCCTTAAAGTTAAATTCTGGCAAAACGCTATGCTAAGCATATTAGAGTTTAATGGTTTTGTGAAAAAAGTTGTCACAAGATGACAATTGAAGAATGTCACATGACAATTTACAATCTGGCTACGTCTGTATAACAAGTACAAATTTATTGTAATTACCTTGCGTCACACAATGACGTTGAGGAATTTCGTCATTGAAAAATTACGTTGGTGAAAAAAAACAAAACAAACGACAAGGCAATGAGACCACTCCTTGTTTGGTGGAATTTTTATTTCAGATCTTGCAGATTAAAATAAATTCAAAAGTAAAATCCAACACGGAATCAATGACAACAATAGGGTGGGCGTCGATTGAAATAAAAATGCACTTGTAGATAAAACTAACTAGAAATTACAAGAATGTTTGAACAGTTTAAAGAAAATAGAAAAAGAAAATAGAATTATTTAAAATATCGAGCAAAAGCCGTAAACGTTGATCAACAACTGAATAAAAAGAAAAAGAACAGTAACGCTAGGAGAGATGGAGTGAACACTAGTCAGTGGCCCAGAGGGCCGTCTAATACTCGGCCCTCTACCAATGAAAAGCAGGAGAAAAAGTGTGGATTTGCAAAGCAATTACCCATTTTTAGCTGAAAGAAAATGCCCTGTTGCAGTTTTAAATACTTTTTCTGGGCTGAAAACGTTGTTTTCTGTTCTTGTGATCTGTCTGGAAATCGAACAATTTTTTTTTAATTTAGCGCTTTGCGCTTTAAGTCTTGCAAATAATTTTCGGAAATGCATTTCAGTGAAACATTGATATTTTTATAGCCCTCAGCAAAATGTTTGAGGTTGTGCACGTTAGAAGAGATAAACGATTCCGAATAAAGATCAGCACTCTCGTTCACAGTATATTCAACAAGTTGTTTTGCGTATTCGACATATATCGGTTGTGGAATTCGTCAAAGTCGTTCAAAAGAATGCTGATTGCAACAATGAGGACAAGGAAATAATTGCAGTAAGCAGCAAAAATAGGAGAAACTTGCCATGTCTCGTACGCACTTACGACTCGAGCCTGTCGTACTAAATCAAGACATTTTACACAAGGAAAATGTCAGCTAATGGCGATTTTTGTACTGATGGTTATCATCGAGATTGCTGTTACTGTTGCGTATTGATAGTACTTGAAATCCTCCTCAGTTTGACAAGTATTAGTTTCAGTTTGTAAAATGCAATTCGTTTATCGAACACATAACGTTTGATAAAGCGCCGTTCGCAAGAAAAATAGCAAGCATGACTTTTAAGTCCTTTGAACATCTGCCTCGCATCACAAATAAAAGCATGTTAAACAACAAGAATGGATCGATTGTTCGTTTGCAACTACTTCTCACCAAGTCTTATATTTCTTCTATTAAATCACAAAGAAATTGCTCATACAGTTTGATTTTCGTGTTCCACAATACAGACAAACCAGAAAAGGTCCAAATCATTGAAATAACACAAAATGGTCTATAATGAAATCAATGAAGCTTTAAAAAGTGGCGCACTGTCCACATTTGTAACAAGGTGTAGAGGGTTTATAGCACCGATCAATAGACAAGGTTGTTCCGATATTACTTGTGAAATTCCACTTTCTAATCTAAATAGAAGTTCTAGCTGTCATCTCTATGCATGGTTTTAAAATCTGATTTAGACCGATGTAGAGTTTTTGCATCTTTGGAAAGACGTTTACCGTGGGACCGCAAAATTGAAAGCAGTTCCTTAAGAGTTTCTCGACGAAGTTTGCGTCTTACAGACCACGCGGCAATCTCTTCTGCAAGGGTTTCTCTGGGAGCTTTGTGCTACCAAATGCAATGTACCATGTATGATTACTGAAAGTGCTCTCAGTATCTGTATCACATAAGATGCACTCTTTATCTATGTCGCTAAAGTGCGCTTAGTATCTGTGTCACCAGAAATGCATTCAGTATGTGTATCAGCTATTACATCGTCCTCTTAAATGTGGAATGAACAATAAAGTCTTCATATTTTGCTACTTGATCTTTCAGTTATCATGTTTGACAGGTCATCATTGCATGGAAGCTAATGTTTCATGATGAATTGTTCTACGTGTTTTTACGTGCCTCCAACGAGTTGACCTATGGATTATTAGCCACCTGGAAGAAAACTGCAAAAGCCTTAGAATTTTTTTCATTTTAGTTACCAAACATTTTCAAAGAGTCGCCAGTTTTGCAGATTTTGGCGAACTGTCAAAGAAACTAATTTTTGATGTACGACAACCCAGGGAACATGGTGGTACAATTTTGAGCAACTCTGATAAAAACTGCATAAACTTTAGCGTGTTATCAGTTTGTTAACCAACATTTCCAAACTGCCGCGAATTTGGCAGGTTTTGACGGATCGCCTAAAATGTATTTTTTTTCATTGCAGACATCTAGGAAAAAATTGCTGTGAAATTTGAGAGACTTTTTGGTAACCCAAATTTTTAAAGTGCTGCCAGTTTGGCAAGTTTGACGGATCGCCAAAAATGTAATTTTCTCATGGCGGACCCCTTGGGAAATATTTATATAAAACCTTGCAAACAACAATCAAGATTAATCTTTTGTGAGTTTAGCTTGCTTATTTCTAGAACGGCTTCAGACAGAAGATCGGTCACAGTAACAGACTCTTTCAGAAGTCAAGCAACTTGGCTGTTGAACAACCTACAGCTAACCGTGTACATTTTTACAAACACTCATACGTAGACCCTCGTGATTACGATTGGCACCTGCCTGTGCAGGAAAGTGCTTTGAATCAATACTAGAATCTAAAATCGTTCGATCCTTGTCCGCAAGTACCTCAATGGGTTCAATTTGCACATTTGTGAAATATTCCACATTATATCTAACACTGTATATCGACATCTTTAATAATTTTCACAAGAAATTCACTTCAGTATTATATGCAATATCACATACTTTCTAACAACTTGCATGGAAATAATCTATGAAAACCAAAACTCTGCATATCGACACAACATAAGTGCTGTATGAACTGCACGAACAAAACCTGTCAACTCAAGAACACAGCTAAAGCGTCATGGGAAACCACAAAAGCAGTATATCAAATGCAGAGAACACAGCAAAAGTTCGTGCAAAACTGCCAAATTGAACCTTAAATCATCAAAGGTAGCACGAACTGATCACTGATTCACTGGGGAGACTTCAAATGAGAGGGCAGTCATAATCCTTCTACTTCTAGTTTATCTAGCTAAAGCTATCTCAATAGAACACTTGGCCCTTATATCAAATCAAAGGCAACCGAAATCCCTTACTTCATTTCTAGTTTACCGAAATAAAGGATCAACGCAATGCATTTGCAACTAAGGACTATCAGAGGGGAGACCTTAATCCCAAAACATACACTGTTTTTGAAAAGGTCTTTGTCAGAGCCTTTGTCTGTTTTCCTAGAGTTAACAACTAATTAAGCTTTATTACATATGCTCTTTAAAAGGCTCGATATGATTTAAGGTCGATACCTTTCTTTTTATATGTATAGGAGGGGTTTTCTCAACAAAACTTCAAAACGAGGTGAACAAAGAATTTCCTCTCGGAAAAATGACTGATACCATATCTTAATAAAAAGACCAGCATGGGCTGTAATTTTATCACACAAACACAAATGTATTGAGAGAGTTGGCTTTCATACATAAAACCAACCATTTCGTGTGCACTGGATATTTTTTTTTACATTCTGTCACTAAAACAATGATGAGAAAATAGATATTTTGCTAAATTTTACACGAAGAGAAAACATGACTGATAACTGACGGCCGTACTTAACCCCCTCTAATAGTCACCAATGGTACAATTTTCCTGTTATCACAAAAAACTGTACTTTCGAGAGACCACTAATGAAACAGCATTAATAAAACAGATAACCAATACTCTGAAATGGCCATCAATGTAACAGTCCTTGTTTTCAATAGACAATCAATACTCTCAAGCAGCCCAATGAACTGCTTTCAGCAGACAATCAATGTCCTCGCGCTGCCAATAATACAACAGCCTTTTTAAAACACAGACAGCCAACTCTAAAGTGGCTACTGTTCTAACCTTTTTAACATACAATCGGTATTCTCATGTGGCCATTTAACTGTTTTTTTACAAACAAAAAACAGTGCTTAAACAAGTGATTAGTGTACATGTGTATAACGGCTCATTTCCTCATACTGTGAAGAAAAACACAAGCTCGACTTAAATTTGCTAAATGCTGCGTAGTATGAATATCAACCCAACAAACTTGGGTTTCAACCAGTTTGAATTACATTGTATTTTAAACTCTTTTATTTTTTTTTGCTTTTGTTTTTACAATTTCCCCGAAAACACAAACGTAGCAAAAATGCACAAATGGACAAACAGACACATGGACTAGTCAGAAAGGAAGAGGTCTTCGATTGTACTCTTTTCTTTCGCCAAACCGAACGGTGAAACTTAATTTAAATCGCTAGCCATGCATTTTAAATAAACAACATTGGCCATTTAATTAAAGTAAGCTTTGTTTGTTGCTACAAATCAACACCAATTCACGAAAAGCTATTTTATTTACCGACACTTTACAGGTCACTACATCACGCAGACAGAAAAGAAAGCCGCAAAAAACGAGAAATATACGTAATATCGATTATAGACCATATCACTGCCCTTGAAATGTGTTGTAAATTTATTGTCATTTACACAACCTCAAAAAAAACAAAAAAAAAACGGTCAGACAATCCTGTTAGATGAAGCCAATCTCTCAGATAAATAATTATTTTGTCGTTTTGGTAGAATCACACCTTATCGCTCATTTAGAGCTCAGATTTTAACACACACACTATATGGCATAATAAGCAAACACATCAAAGCAGCCATCGTACCTGTTAAATTAACATTATAGTCCCAGTTACATTAAAAATATGCAAAAAATGAATCTATGCTGTCGGTAATTTATCGTAGCCAAGCACTATACGCCACTGCTACGTATTTTCATACAACAAATCAGCGCGATAAAGCTGGTACCACACCCATTTATACCAAAACCATCTCATGTAATATTAGTTAATACACGTCGTACCTCAAATGAAAGCTGAGTAATGCGGCTTCTTTAGTGATAACAAATCACACAGATTATGTTTTTACTATAGCAGAGTGACTGCACACACAGTTGTTTCGGGAAGTGTATGTCAATCTTTTCACATGCATGGGCAAGTGGTTTAAAGAAACACTCCGCTTAATATCATGATAGATATTATTAAAACGCTACAGCTAAAGCTCAAATATTCGATAACGGATCCGCGTAATTTGTGACAATTCATTAGCTGATTCTCGTGTGAAGTGTGACCATTAAATGTTTATTCATTTCTTTCTGGCGAAAACTTTTTGTGAAATATATGAAAAATAATGGTTATTTATCGTTATTGCAAAATAGCACTCACCTTAAATACAAAAAATAATATTCACAGTGTTAGGATTTTAATTAATTGTCTATTGTTCGGAAAATTATGAATCTCATCACATTGTGTTACGCCTGAAAAGGAACGATATTTTGCGGCTGCGCATATTTCCGGAATACTGACCGTTTTAAAATATAATAGGAATGGTCAAGATATCGCAGTGATTTTCATAATTATTCTTATAAAATGTTTTTGATAAAATGCAAATAGTTTTTATACATTTATATGTCTTCTGTTGCATTTGTTATCTAAAATTTAGTAAAACCGACTAGGGTAGTTTTAAATTATACATATGTGCAATTGTACATTAATTTTTCATTTAAGTGATATATATTTATATATATTCAAATATCGAATATTTTAATCCTAGAACTCCTAGAAAAACACGTCGACGCGATAAAGGCTGATAAGGAAGTATTTTTTGTTGGATTCCAAGTCATGTAGGAATTCGCGGCAACGAGATAGCTGACAGAGCAGCGAAGGAGGCGCTAAACGACATCTGTTCCGATTCCCTTATCCCATACTCAGACTTCAAATATCATTTCTTGAAATATTCAAATTCAAATATGGCAACGACAGTGGGCCAGACATAGGAATAACAAGCCGTTTGAAATTGGACGTAAGCTGCATTCTCTCAGTAATGTCAGGGATGATACGGTTGTACATAGAGTAAGAATAAGACATACATATGTGAGTCGTTAACATCGTTTGAGAAGCCAGCCGGTACCCGACTGCGTCGGGTGTCAGGTGTAGGATCGTTATTTTGTAGCTCTTTATTTAAGCATGTTCAACTCACAAGTAATTACTACAAAGCATCATGCACATGGATATGAGTAATATAGGATGGTCTAACCACAATAGGAAATAAGACATATTTCTGGACAGATAAGACTACATCCCCCGTTGTTATTTAAAATTATAGTAATTAATTTCAGTAATTAAATTTACTTAATTTTAAGAAAATTACTCCCTCTTTAAAACTGTTATGCAAATAATATGTACTTTTAACTTTGAAAACAATTTAGTCGTATTTGAAGATCAAGCACATTTTTATTTTAGCCTAATGTGAAACAGCTTAAAATTTGATGAATTCAATTTTCAATGCATTTTGCACGCATTTTTTTAAAACAAAAACTATCACAAAATACTAGTTCCGCTTCCTCTCTCAAGCAAGCATCAGGGTTTTACATGCATTTACACAGTTATATATTGATAAAGTGTCTTTTTTCTGAAAATGCAAAATAATCAGATTCATTCATTCAAACACAATGATCAACTATTACAATTATCTACTATGACTAATATTGCTTATTTTAGCTGTGGCTGAATTTCGGGCGTATTGAGTCGCTCAGGTGGTTTTAGGACTCTTCTCGAACGCGTTTTCACAGGGCTATTTCTCTCGTTAACGTTTATTGAACCCTCTGTTTCATCCGGTAGGGGCGCTACTGTCTTGGGATCATGGTTATCTGGAATTCTCAGTAGCGATTTTCTGTTTCTCCTAACGTTGCCATTTGGTGTCTTAATGACTTTACAACAGATCCATCACGATTTAAATCCTTGATGATCCTTGATGCGATAGCGTCGGTCGTAGTTTTCTTTCATCTTATTTCGGTATTCTTCTTCCTTCTCGATTTACCATGGGCTTAAGCGTATGTGGAGGTACAGGTAGTGTTGTGCGTAAACGCCGACCCATACACAATTCCGCTGGACTGTACCCATTATGTAGGGGAGTTGACGCTAACAGGGCCAGGTAGGGCTCGCTATTTTTCTTCATGAGCAATTTGAACCTCTTCACAGCTGACTCTGCAGCACCATTTGACCTAGCATACCTCGGTGATGAAGTAATATGGTTGAAGCCATATTTGAGCTGAACGCATTCATTTCAGCGTTGTTAAACTGACCTGCATTGTCGGTAACGAAAGTTTGAAAAATTCCATGTCTAGCCATGATTGACTTAAGTTGAACAATCACTGTTGAAGCTTTCATGTCTCTCAGTTTCGCCATCTCAAGATATCGCGAATAGTAGTCTACTACCACTAAGAAACTGGATCCATTTAATTCACACAGATCCGCAGTAGCACGTTGCCAGGGACGGTCAGGCATAGGGGTTGGCTTTAACGGCTCTGCTTGATCGGGTTTGTGACGTGCACATACAGAACAGTTTTTTACCATACTTTCTATTTGTTTGCTGAGTCCCGGCCACCACACTGACCTTATGGCACGGTCACGGCACTTCTGGATTCCGAGATGACCTTCATGGATTAGATCCAGAATTTCTAGCCGTTGGCAGGTTGGAATAACGATTCTCCCGTCTTTAAGCAAAACGCCATTTTGTGATGAGAAGCTGTCCTTGAACTGGAAATAGGGCAACATCACTGTAGGAATATCGGATTTCTCCGGCCATCCATCACATGTGAACTCTGCTATTTTGACACAGATCTCGTTGTTGTGCTGCAGTTGCTTTGTCTGCTCCAGACGCCTGTCTGTGCACGGCAGATTACTCAGTTCACATAATCCTACACTTCGTCGTGCAATGGAGATGGTTGAGGGTCAGTTATCGCTGCGCGTGACTAGCAGTCACTCGTGTACATCATCCTACCAGGCACATGAGAGATGACGTATTTGTATCGCATTAAAGCTAATCGGAAACGCACTATCCTCGGCGGTAACCTATTTAGTGGTTTCTTCTCCAACAGCGTTACCAACGGCTTCTGATCGGTTTCGATCGATGAATTATCCATTCCCAGAATGTACTTATCGAACTTATTGCAAGCAAACGCAATTGCTCCAGCTTCCTTCTCAATAATGCTGTAATGCTGTTCGGTTGGGGTAAGCGACTTTGATGCGAAGCATACGGGACGGTATTCATCGATCGACGATGGTTGCTGTAACAGTAGCGCACTATACCCGTCTTTTGAGCTATCACTTCGTATTTTGGTATCGAATTTCGAGTTATATTTTGCGAGAACCCGCGGTGAGTAAATTTCTTCTTTCACCTCCTGGAATGAATGCTCTTGGTCCGGACCCTACATCCAGACAATTTTCGTGCTTAGTAGTGGACGTAACGGTGAAATAAGTTCAGCTATCTTACTTGAAAATTTGCTGAGTTGGTTCACCATGCCCATGAACCTACGTAAGTCCGTCACGCACTTCGGTGTTGACATGTCCATAATGGCTTTCACCTTTTTCTGGTCAGCGCTTATTCCTTCACCCGATATTTTGTGCCCCACAAACGTAAGTGACGGCTACATGAATTCACATTTTTTCGCGGTTAGCGTAACTCCCGCGTCTTGGAGTTTGCGTAACACCGGAAACAGATATTTTTCGTGTGATTCCACGTTATCTGAACAGACACAACTATCATCGATAAGGCAACTCGTGTTTTCTGTGCCTTCGAGAATTTCGTCAATCTTCTCCTGAAAGAATTCAGGACCGAAAGTGATTCCGTACGGTAACTTCCGATAGCAGAAACGACCCCAGGGCGTCAAACAGATCGTCAGTAACTTCGACTTTTCACCCAACAAGCAGTGATGGAAACCACTGTTGGCATCGAGCTTTGTGGATACGGACCCCGACAGCTTTGACAGCGATTCATCAACAGTTGGTAAGTTAAATCGAGGACGAATGACACATTTATTCAACTCCGTAAAGTCTGTACAGATTCTGACGTCACCATTCGCTTTAGGCACAACAACCATGGGGGCACACCACTCACTCACCTCGTTAATGTCCAACTTCTGGATCACTCCGTCTGCAAGCATTTTGTTAAGCGCTTGTTTAACCTTGGGAAGTAGTGGCTGTGATATACTCCTTGGTGCTGACACGCTGAAAGGCTGTGCGTTTTCTTGCAACCTGATATCGTATTCGCCATTCTTTATTGTTCCTAATCCTGTAAATAGTTTAGGAAACGCCTTGAAAATTCTGGCCTTGTGGTTTTCTGTGTAAACTTCATTTGTCCTCTTGAGAATGTTCAGCGCACGGACAGCTGGTTTTCCCAGCAAGGGCGTTTTCAGCTTATCCACCACATATACATTTTGAGCACACTTGTCCTTATTATAATTAATCATTTCGCACTGAAACATTCCCAGGACGCGCGGAGGCTGGTTGTTGGCTCCAGTAAGAACTTTGTCCGACTTCTTGAGTGGAATGTCTACCGCAACTTTCTTGTACAATGAATGTTCGAGAAGTGACACATCCGCACTAGAATCTATCTTCCACGTGACTTTATGTCCGTTTGTTACAAGCTCAATTTCAAAATCTTTCTCGCTCACGTGTGACACAACAGTTCCTGGAAATCCACTTTCGCCATTAATATCGTCTGACTCAATTTCCTTAACTTTTGACTTGCTTTTACAGCATTTTTGCCAGTGACCAATTTACCCGCATTTTCGGCATTTTGATTCACGGGCCGGACAACTTTGCAATTTGTGCAACGATAGTCCACACCGATAGCCCTTTTTTCCTTTTGAGCATTTCCACTTGTGTTTGATTGTTTGCTTTTAAATTGCTTTTTTCTCACTACATCTGCTTTTGACATGTTCAAATCCTGCAGTATTTGCGTCTGTTTTGAAACCATTTCTTTCGATCTCACCTTTGACAGTGCAGTTTTTAAGGTAAGTTTATCATCTAACTGTAGAGCTTCACTTAATTTAGTGTCTCTAATCCCGACTACGATTCGGTCCCTCAGTAGTTCTTCCTTAATTTCCCCGTATTCGCACTGTTCTACCAACGAGTATAAATTATTAATGGACGATTCAATACTCTCAACCTCTTTTTGGATTCTGCGATTGAATCGCGCACGCTCGAAAATCACGTTCCGGCGTATAATGAAATGATGATCGAACTGCTCCTTCACCGTTTTGTAGTCCTTGATTTGCTCCTCTGACAATCCAAACGTCAGGAGTACATCTTCCGCTTGACTTCCCATGGCGTATATTAAAGTGTTCACTTTAACATCATCATCGGTTATATTCGCTACAGTCAAATAGCAATCGAACCTCTTGATCCATTTTGACCATTCTTCAGGCCTTTGAAAATCCAGGTTATCCGGTAACGAAATGGACGCCGCTGCCATTTTCAGCACTAATTAATTAATTTTCTCAATTAATTATTTTATTTGTTTAAAGTATTTTTTATAAACAAATTCCCATTACGCTGTCACCATGTAAGATTGTTATTTTGTAGCTCTTTATTTAAGCATGTTCAACTCACAAGTGATTACTACAAAGCATCATGTAGTAAATAGTCATCAGGAAATAAGACATATTTCTAGACAGGTAATACTACATCAGGAACCTTACACAGTGAAACATATCTTAATAGATTGACTCTTTGAGGCAGCTGTTTGATGAAGTAGAAACTGGTAAAATTATACAATTTTTAAACGAGATCAACATGTAGCAGTATTTCTAGACACTGTCTATCTTATGATTTTAGAATATACACGATTTCAATTAACCAGGATTTTAACTGGTAATGCTGTTTTCTAGTCAGTGATTTTTTTAATCTTTTGACACAATGTAAGGGTCGGACGAGTCGTTAAACAAATCATATAACCATCTAACCAACTTCAGATGGGACCAAAATGGGACCCTTTTAGAACTTGTCGAATATTGAAAATGGTCCCCATTACATCTCGACCAAAGTGTGATGTATTTATCAATTTCTAAATATCTAGATAGAGTGTGAATGACGTCGTACTATTTTGACACATTCTTCAGACAAAAATCACGTCCCTTGCCTGCTTGGAGCATACGCGTTGCTGTTCTTATAGTGAAATTACGGGAAAAAACACGTTTAATACCTTAAATTTTAAAGGTTTCTTGAAAAAGTCATCCAAAGAGGTCACTGGGACTTTAGCATATAAAAGTTTGCACAAAGGCAAATCTGATTACCTGTTTGAACGGGCAGTCATTTTTTTAGTTGTGTTTAGATATGTTTAGTCGACAGTGTTTTTTCTGTTAAAATGCTATTTGTGAAGTATGGGATTTTGGAATTCTTTCCTTGGCATTTTAGGCCTTGCAAATAGTTTTCAAACTCGAATGCGGAAATGGAATTTAGGGACACGTTGAAACTATTGCAGTCATCAGCTAGATGTGCACGTTACATGTGATGAACGATTCAGAATACAGGTTAACACTCTCGTTTATAAAATATTCCAGAAGCTGTTTTGCATATCCAACGTATTTATTCCTGAACTCGTCAAAGTCGTCCAACAGGAGGCTTATAGCTACTGAAAGAGCAGGAAAATAGTTATAATACTATTCTTGAAGCACCTTCCTGAGAACAACAGGTTCCGTGTACAGCAGATAATGTATGAACTCGGTCACTTTCCATCTTGCGCACTCATGTAGGGCTGAAGGCTGTCGCGTAAACTCCGTGGGTATTTTTCTTTGGTATTTCGACAAAGAATCCAATAGCTGAATGATGTGTAGTGATATGTAGTGCGGATAATTTACAGTTATTATTTGTCCTTGTGCCATTTTTCCAGAATGGGATAAACCGCTTCAGTATATCCAGACACATCTAATGCATGTGGCCAAGAACAAATCCCGTTATACATGGAAAGATGTCAGATAAAGATAAAGCTGATGGTCATCAGATCCATCATCTTTCACATATCGATACTGTTTGAAATTCTGGTCAATTCTATGAGTTTCGTTCTCAATGCTGTGAAGAACAATATCTATCAAATGTGCATGCTTTATGAAAACAGAGCTTGCATCTGAAGTAGCTGATATGGCGTTTAATTCCCTCCATCCTCTGTCTTGCTGGAGCGTATGAAGCAACAAAAATTCATAACCAGATCCATATTTTCGCAAATCATCATACCACACATGAAATAGAAGTCGGTTTAAAAGAGGCATTTTCACATCATTAAAATTTGATTTTGTATGATATAGAGTTCTTGCATCCTTGAGTAACCAGATACCATGATGACTTACAATACCGATACCTTATGCTTGAAAGCAGTACAATCAATCAATCAATCAATCAGTCCATTAATCAATCAATGTATTTGTAAAGCGGCTATTCAGCATTGCACTAAGAGCACAGGTATTAATGTTTTAATAAAATTATCAATAAACAATGCGAAACAAATGGGTTTTAAGTGCTTTGAACGTCAAAGTGAGAACTTTGAAACTTATCTTTGCCGGACGGGGAGCCAACGTAGAGCTTTAAGTACAGGTGTAATATGCTCAGTTGTAGGGGTAAGGCAGACTCTAGCGGCTTCATGCATGAGGTTCATGAGCTTCTTTATGGAACAATCCGGTAAGTTGACTGGAACCCTCCTACAGTAATCAATCCTGCTAATGTAGTACATCTTTGGCAATGTCTACTGTTAATTTTCGATTCACAATTATCATTTAATCTACATATAAAATGTTTAAAAATCGTATGTCAGAAAGCACTCGATTTAATAGAAGTATTGTCAAATACTACATGGGGAGCAGATAGAAATACAAATATGATGTTGTATAGAGCTCTAATTAGATCCAAGTTAGATTGCGGATCGGCTGTATACAAAATCAAGCTTTGAGACTATGTTTGGGAGCCTTTAGAACGTCACCAATTGAGAGTTTGAGAGTTGAAGCTAATGAACCGTTGTTATATCACCGTAAAATTAAGCTTTCAATGCAATATGCAATAAAACTATATTCTAAGATATACTCAGATATACACTGATGGATCAAAATTGGATGAAAAAGCAGGTGCTGCAGTTGTTACAGACAGTCATACTTTTAAAAAAGAGGTCACCAGATTACTCATCGATATTCATGGCACAACTTCGTGCAGTGCATATGGCCTTTTTATACATCAAGATTAGTCAAAAAACAAAATTTATGATATTTTTGGATTCCAAATCTGTTATTGATGCAATGACAAATCGTGACACTGACAACCCAATTATACAGATGTTTTTAGAAATGTATTGTGGAATGAGGCGTACAAATAAATATATTGTTATGTGTTTGATACCAAGTCATATTGGTATAAAGGGCAATGAAAAGGCTGATAAAGCAGCCAAAGAAGCGTTAGAGCTACCTATAACACCATTCTTGATTCCTTTCTCGGATTTTAAACCAAATATAAATTTCTATATAAGAAAGTGTTGGCAAGAAGAATGGGATAACACAGTCAATAATAAATTGCATAGGATTCAAGCGCTGGCAGGTAAGCAACAGAGCTGTTTGTAAAATGTTAAAAATTATAGCATTATACGTAGAGCAAGAATTTGGCATACATAAATTACACATAGTTATTTACTAAAAGGAGAAGAAGCACCAGAATGTATAGCATATCAGGAACCTTTGACAGTGAAACATATTTTACTCGACTCTGTTAATGTTAGTTTTACAAGGAATCAATATTTTAATGTGGAGTCGCTGGGGATACTTTTCTCCACTGTAGATAGTAGTAAAATTATTGATTTTTTAAAGGAAATTATTTTTTTATAAATTTTAAATGACATGAGAACATAGAAATGGTTTAGACACAGTATGGCCTAGATAGGCTAGCAGATGTCAATAAACTAATTATTTACTTACCTACTTACTGTGCTGTAAGGCGTTTTACATTTACTCTAGAGTCAAATATGGGTTTCCTTTCAGCTGCTGTATTTATTGAAAACGTATATTCGCTGTCGAGAGACGAGTCACCAACTAGTCATCTGTATTCCTGCGCATTTAATATTTGACACAGTTTGCTATTCTTAGACATATTTTGCTATGTTTAGCAATATTTGACCATAAGCAATGTAAAACGAATCAGCTTATTATCATTTTCTTTGTATTACGTCTTTAATAGTGAAAGGTGCTCCTGTGATGAATTTTTATTGGTTTGCAACATACCTTAATCGGTATGGATATTATATATAATGGCTTTATTCTATGTATCATCTTTAACTTGTTCTTAATATTCGATACTTTCTGTCTATATACAAATGCTAGCATTTATGTATTATTTATCATATTAGTAAAGGCTACTTTTTTATGCATACACAATAATATATTTAATATTCATAGTCCGAGGGAGAGAAAATGCTCGGAATAAAAGTATCCAGGATATTTAACTTGTTTTTTTCGTAGTTATATATTTCAGTTTTTATTTTATTCAGTTATGCATAAAGCTCAAAATGTTTATTTTTTACATATTCTGGTATTACTTTATTACTTTAAGACCAATGTCTAACAAAATTATTGTCCATACTATCAGCTATTGACTGTCAACGTTAATTTAAAAAATGTTAAATTCAGAAAAAATGCATAGCCGTATGAGGAACAAGAAGGTATTTGTGAAACACTTAAAGACTCCAACCGCCCCCTCCACCATATCAAGCAAAGATGGTTGATTTCACAACAGAAGTTTGGCTAATTCTACCAAATAGTACATGAACAGGTTGAGAGCTTTCTATTGGTACCAAATCAAACCCTAGCCCCATTAGCACCGAAGATATAACATTAAAAAAAGCCGACATTGAAACCAAAATCAAAAACTCTACGTGAATTAGAACCGGAGATATAATGTTCACAAGCTTATTTCCTTATTTCTTAACACAATATTTTGATATTTTTTGGTCGATTTAATCAGGGCCAATTGACCAAATTTGAGAAAAAGCACTAAAATGCATAGATACATGTTAGGGGCTTTCCATTGAAACGAAACTAAAACCTCAGGTCCATAGAACTTACTTTATGTTTGCTTATGTGAGCACTTGGAGATTTGATTATATTAATCTTGGTATAAGAATTATTATTAAAAGGACATCAACATGGTGAGAGCTTCTTTCTGACATCAAAATCATATTTGTAGGTATCTACGTTCTTGGGATATCGTTCAAGATAACGACGACGGGCGGGCGGACACCCCAAACCCATAATACCAAATCCCAGGGTTGGGTCTTAATAAATCCATTCGTTCAATGTAAGAATGAATAACGTTTTATAAATTTAATTTTCAAACATCAACATTCAACATTTAATGGTGGTTCATCCTAATTAGGACCAAAGTCTGAACATCAACTCTATATGTATTTTTTTATTTTTTCCAACTTGATTATGTTATTATCAAGCATACAGAATACAGAAACAAACACAACATTTTTCCTTCCAGATATTTTATCTGATTCTGTTTTGGTGTTATTCGTTTCTTGTGTGGCATATTCTGAAAAATAGAAACGAATGTGCAATTTAAAAATACCTGCTTGTACATATTTGACTATTTCGGAGTGATTTGACAGAGCCGACAAAATTTCACATTTGACATAGTTCGCTATGCTTAGACATATTTTGCTCTATTTGGCAATATGTGATCAGTATAAGCGTAAAAAGAATGTTAAAAAAGTTTGTAAACGTAAAATAAAACAGAACAGTCGTGTGGTAAAATTTTCCTCGAAAGAGGTGGCATTAATAATGAAGTTATAACTTTTTAGAGCTTTCCCACCAAATCTGAAAAAATTTTGACTAGAAATAGAATTATTTGGATACATTTTGGTATGGAAAAGTCATTGTTAAACTTTCATCATAAAATTCATTAATGAAGAAGTTTCGGCCATTTGAATTTTACCCGCCAAACCGGATGTAGAATTTTCTGTCTGGAAGTGGAAATATTTTGGTATTTTTTAATATATAGAAGTCATTAGAAAATCTCATCAAAATATTCCCATTAATAAAGAAACTATGGCCATTTGAAGTTTTCCTACCAAACCGGAAATGGAATTTTTACCGGAAGTAGAATTATTTGGATACGTTATGATATGTAGAAGTCATCGGTGAAATCCTATCGACAGCTTCGCATCTTTCTTCTCCCCTTAAAATCGGAACAATGTAGAAGTGCGTCACGAAAACTTGGTAAATTCTCTGGCAAGTTGTTATATAAGCGTTCGTTATACCAACGTTGTACATAAGTGGTGTGTTCAACAGTAGAAATTCAACAAAATGAAACAAGTTTTAAGTGAAAAACTCTAAAAAGATTAAAACAAGACGTTTTAAAATAAGAAACGTAAAATTATTTGCTGGTTTTCAGGGACCAAAACTCTCATATTCATTGTTCCAGGATTGGTAAAGGTCCAAGTCCTGTTTTGAACCACTAGAGCGAACTTGCTTGAAGGCTTGTTCGAAGTCGTCATATTCTATGACTCGAACCTGTAACATAGAGCATAATTTATTTTGGCAATCCAATGTTTATGTAACTGAAGATGCAAGAGAAAATAAGGGATGTAACTGAAAAATGAAAAAGGACATCTGAGCTATTATAAATTACATTTCATATGAAGAACACAATAATTTCCTTCTGTCTGCACTAATGAGTATAACTTGTGGACATAAATTTCTTAAAACATCGAACAATATGATCTGTACACAGATGTATCTCAAATAAATCTCACATCTTGTGGAGCAGTGGTCAATATGTCTTGTGAGTTTATGCATCGCAGTGGTCCCAGAGCCGCTTCATGGCAAAGGCAAGCCATGTCTGCCCCCGAGAAACCTGGCTATTAAACATATCTTAATGTAGGCAAAATTCATTCAAGCCAACCTGTCGAATATTAAAAGCATAGTATTACCTAACGTCTTATAGCCAGTTTATAGACTGAAGTTTTCCACGATGCAGAGCTTACCTTCTTAATGCGTGTAATACAGACATGCCGTTTACAATAGCTTTATGTTTAGTAGGAATTATTGTACTTATGACAATGTGACATTACACTGTGATCTGTCAACAATAGTTTGTACATATTTGTCTTCCAAGGCATGTTTCTCACCGTCAGGCAAATAAATATGCAGCCTTTTAACAAACCGGCGTCGAGCCGCTTCATCAAGCTCATGTGGCCTGTTTAGAAATAAAGGGAATCTCGCATTAAATTGATGAACAAAGTTAATTAACAATTTCTTTTTTTCAATTTCACTGTTAATAATGGCGATAATATCAAATACTGTACACAGTTATGTTAACATTTATAGGTAATCTTGTAACATTACTACGGCTTTAAACAGATATGTGCTTCCAAAGCTGGGCATAACAGTCTGCAATAACATTGCATATTAAGTGAAGAGTAGAAAAAATGACAATTTATGGATACGTTATAAAAATTATATTAATAAAAGCATACAAAAGCAAACCAGAATCGCTGGTACTTGCACCATCCTAACAAATCAAGATATACAATGTCTTGTGCCTAATTTCTCTGAATAAACTCTTCATATTTACATATGCAGGAGGAAATAATTGAGTGACTATTTAATAAGTGTTAATTTTGAAATGCATACCAGTTGCACAAGGAATTCTGTTTTCATTCTTCGAGAGGATTCATGTTCCCCACTGCTTCGTTGGGTTAGTAATGAATCAATTTCATAAATGAAAATGACAGACGGTTGGTGTGCCCGCGCCACACAGAAAAGAGCCGTCACCAACCTAAAAGAATGAAGTAACATTTTACGATAATATTAGTAAAGGAACATAACTTTAATAATTATAATGCAGCAATCATTGCTTTCTTTAAAAAAAAGAAATACTTAATAAGAAAGTAGTTGCCCATTTTTAGGTAAGGGAAGAGGCACTGATGCTAAGAAATGCTGCTCTCGCTTGATACGTAATGCACTTGAATACAAAAATAGCTTACCGTTATTGACTGAAAAGAAAATTACTATAATAAAATATAACGTAAATATTCCAATTTATTTTCTTTAACGCACAACAATGCCACAATTTAAGTCTAAAATCTTTTATTTAAACATATAACAATCCCAAAATAAGGTTCCTGGTGGGCCAAACAACAAGAGACCTTTCGGGTGAGCTCTTAGACCAGTGAACAAATCTCTAAAAGTAAACACAGTGTGTATTATAACTAAAAGCAATATGATTTAATATTTCCCTTCATGCAATTTTGCATTATTCTTATTTTCCTTCAAGAAGCAGATAAGTAATATCACTCTTTATGGATACCTAACCCCTTTTTCAGTCTCGTTTTAATTTAACCTGAAATGAAAAAAAAATTTAAAAAAATACTAACGGTCTTTGAAGCGGCCAAATGATTGTTTCTTGAACTGTTTTCTTAGCAAAATGCAGTCCTGCAATATCTTCCCATTGAACTCTTTGACTTGTCTCTATAATCTGTAACATAAAATGAATTTTTATTGTTTTCCGCCGGCATCTGGGCACCAAACTCAGAATTATACAATATTTATAATATTATGATAAAAGCATAATAAATCTATGTCAGATTCTATGCTCGTTGTAAGATTTATGTCAATGCCGATCCAAAGCTTTTCGCATCGTCGCTGCTGTTCTTATTCCTGTAAAATTGAATTACTTAATTTCATTCCCGAGCAAAGCATATTGTTTCATTAATAACATTCATAGTTGTAAAATGTTCATTAGTTGTAAATGGTATGTTGGTGCAACAATATCGAACATATATTACCTCAACTTCACGGGTGTTTCTTTGAACATTCTCCTACATGCCAATGCGGAAGATTGATTTCTAGAACTTTTTGCTTTTGGGAAAGGGTTCCTTTTTGCAAATGAAACAATCTATATTTGAATAAAATTGGTGCACATTTGGTCTACTACATTATAGTGCAGTAACCAATATTTCTACGACAATGTTACTGTTTAACTTTAACTATTCTGCACTTCGGATAATATACTACCTTCAAACTCACTACTGTCGTCATCGCGAGGCTGAGAAGACGGAGGAGACAAGGGGAGAGATGTTTGTGACTCTTGAACAGCACAAAGCACAACAAAGAAAAATTGCAATATGATAACATCAATTTTCATATGCCGGTCTCTAAACACTTGCTACTTTCCTAAAGAATTTTGATCGTTTCATTTGTCGCTGCATTGCTTTTCATGCGATCTCTGCAGTTGCTAAAATACATGATATTATAGAACAGTTTTTACACAGCGTATTTGACACGTATTAGGACTCATAAAGTTTTAAGCTGTACCTCGAATATACATGTAAATTATTGCAATGCCTTGTGCAGATTAAAGTTCTTAACTGTCATATTGGAAGTAATTATTCAAGGAATTGCTATTACGGAAGACCGGTCTGAATTTTTCTCTTGGTTGATTTCTAATGTCTCGTGGTAGCCCTCGGCGTTTTTAAACATTTATTATTGAAGAAGACTGTAAATAATATTTCAACTGAATAATCCTTAATGCTTTTCAGATAAATGATATTTTACTACTAGAAGGGTTAGTATGTCGTCTTTCTGAATTCATTGAAATGTTTTTAAATGACAGGCGGTTTAAAGTCCGTCTCGGTTCTATTGTCTTGAGCAAGAAGAGGGCTATCCGCAAGGCTGTATTCTATCAATTCTGTTGTTTCTAATCAAAATCAATCGTATCAAAGGCGCAACTAAACAGGGAACAGACAGCTCACTGTTTGCAGACGATTTTGCAATGTCTGCAAGGGATGAGAATATGAATCTCATCGAGCGTCGCCTCCAGCATAATATACACTCTCTTCAAAAATGGTTTCAATTTTTCAATGCAATATGAAATTAGGCTATACGCAAATAAAGAAAACCCCACCCATAAGGCAGTGTTCGAAAAAGACCACTCAGAAATCCTTAACACACGTCCTAGGGTATCGTACTCTTTGGCACTAGAATCCGTAACCACCTCAATAATGCTGGAATCAAAGTCGAAAAAATTGCAAACTCAAAAGCTTCGGAATACCCAACATGGAAATTACAAAGACCAACCATAAACAAAACTCTGACAAACTTTTCCAAAGACGCAACAAATGCTGAAGCGTTTCAAAGTTAGGTTTGCTGAGATAAAGGAAACCTATCTTCACCATCATTTCATGTACACGGACGGATCCAAACTCGACAACAAATTTGCTGGAGGCTCGGGCACTTCAGCTAGCCGTGGAAATCCTCAAGATTAGTAGGTACAAAAAGTTTCTTATCTGCGTCGATTCCTTATCGGTCCTACAATCACTAGAAAATCTGCAAGTGTCGAACACAACGATTCTAGATCGAATAGAACGTTACGAAAGGGCAATCAAACAAGGCAAATCCCTAGTGTTTTGCTGGGTGCTAAGCCACGGCATACCAGTTAATGAAGCTGCGGACCAGACAGCAAAAGAGGTGCTAAACTACAGCATATCCGACCTTCTAATACCACACTCCGACTTTAAAGCCCATATTTCAAGTTATGTCACAAACCTTTGGCAACAAAAGTGGAACGGACAAAGACATAACAAACTCTTTTCAAATCCAACCAACAGTTGCTCTTGGCAACACCACCCACGGATATCTTTTGAGAGGTGATTCGCCTCCAGAATGTATTGGTTGTCAAGGACGTTTGACAGTAAAACATCTTCTACTCAATTGCGTATATTTTCAGAACATTCGTTCACGCTACTACAGTGTGAATTCCATGAAAGGCCTTTTTACACAGGTAGCATCAAGCAAAATTATTTCTTTTCCTAAAGAAATACACTTGTACAGTATGTTTTAAATTGAATTTAGTTGGTTTTAGACGTATACACTACTTGCCCGGTCTATTTTAATTGATCTTAGTTTCAACTGAGTCTTCCTATAGCAACAGAACCGACACAATATGACCCTAGCGGGATTCTGTTGTCGTTAAATCAATCAATCAATCAAACTACTGGTAGCAATGAATGTATCACAATTCAGTAAGCCATCATTAATTGTCCCTTAGTAACAGTATGATACAAACATTAAGCATATCATATCAAAGGCTTACATGGTCTGACACCAACAACTTGAAAGAGGATTTATTATTTCCACAAATACGTTACCATTTGTCAAAACATTGCCTGAACGTACCTTGCTCACGCTTTTGTTCGGATGGCCTGGATCACACTCTTCATCATCTGCCACCTATTTTTTTTAAAATGTACAAAAACCCATTAATCAATTAATATCTTTTAATAATAGTTCAATCTGTATTGTATAACATCTTGTGTTAAAAATTAATTCTAATTTAAAAAGGTTGATATTATTTGCTCTAAATACCTCGGTTGGTTGGAGAGTTAAAGTGTTCCAGCCATGTTTTCCGTTGATACAGCTACAACAAGCTGTATCACCGGAAAACATTATATAAATCACCGGAAAACATTATATAAATACTGATATATGCTCTAAATCTGTGGTGGCTAAGGTAAAAAAGATTGACTCTATCTTGTTACGGTTGTTTATTGTTCTGCTTTGCTAGACCATGTTCGATTACCCAGATTGCTTTTTTCTACACCCGGATCTATTTTTACATAATGACGGATATCATAATTGAGGACATCACATCTCTCCTTTTCTCAGTAGAATGTTTCTAACCCTGACTAAACAGCATTTGAAGAAGAAACGTGGGGTAACTCTTCGAATTAACCAAGTTTACCTTTTGTGCTATTATTTCAAAAGCAAGACTCACTTCCTATTATATTGATACAATTTTTATGGCGTTACGTTAACGGTTATTCTTTGGAGACTTCTATACTGTGTATTTTACAGACAAAAAAAACATTTGACTCGATTCCAAACATTATCCCTCTTCCAAATCAAAATTGCTACGCTATACCAGGAAACCAAAACATATTTCACAGCAGATCTAGACTGGCAAATTTTGACCTTGGGATTCCCAAAACAGCAACCGATAAGCAGTTCTTGATTAACATAAACACACGAGTACAAAAACATGCATGAATATTTACATAGTTTCGATAAGCCTAGCTGGTGGCACCTTTGTGCGAACAGAGTGTCTTACATCTGGGCTACACGGATCAACAGCGTGGTTGTTTTCTATTGTGTTAGGCCTTTCACACTTTTTGAAGTGTGATGAGTTTCGCGTGATTTTTTTTCATCTGACTGCGCAGTTATATTATGGTTTTTGTTTACAACTGTCAATGGCTTGGGAGTGAAAGGAGTCGTGATTTTTTTTTTACTTTTTGTTGTTTTACTAACACCGTGTCACCAATATTTATATCTGATTTCTTTATGCAGCGCCTATTTTCAGCAAATTTCTTGATTTTGGTCTTGTTGTTCTCGTCGTTTTTGCGCATGATTTCTGATTCAAAATCTTCATTCACTGTATTGTGTTTTGGCCTAAGGGAAGGAATTTTGATGCCTTTTGGCAGTTGCGGGAGCGTATTCCGTGTTTGAGTGTGGGGTAGAGAGACAGTTTCTCAAAAACTGAAACATGTCTTGTTTCCAATGTTTCGACGTATGCAACATCTTCTTAAACGTTGACATAAAACGTTCTACCTCACCATGAGCCTCTGGAAGACGGGGTGTGACTTTTCTGTGTTAAAACCCATCTTCTCTGCATATTTTTCTCCATTAAACTTTTCAGGATACACGGTTAAATTCCTGTCCCGAAACTGACTCAAAACCGCACGAAGAGCTCTGTTGTGGTCTTCCACACTAGACCCGCACACAAACAAATCATCACTTATGTTTATCTGCCCCAGAATATCGCTGAGCTCGTTTCTGATCGTTTCGTTGAATAACTCAGCTGCTGCGTTTACAACAAAAAATAAAGGCTTGTACCGGAATCCTTGTCAGTTGAGAATGTGTTAATGTCTCGCAATTCACTCTCAAGAACTAACTGATTATACCCATTATTCATGTCAATGTGACTGAACACCTTCGCTCCGTTCAACTGATGTATAATGTGGTCGATTTTGGGTGTTATGTGCCTCTCCCTCTCTATTGCTCGATTGTCTTTGCTTGTCAATACGAAGTCTAGGTTCACCATTGCGTTTTGGCACTAATACAAGTGGATTTATCCATCTGATGGGGCCTGTTGCAAGAAAATGAAATTGAGTTTTTAGAAAGTGAGAATGTGACCTCAATATGAACTGCGCGAGAGACTAAGCATGCAAACAGAACAGCGTATCTCTTCACTTCTCTTCGTTTGTCCTTGATTATGAATGGCCCGAAAAAATCCGCACCACAGCAATGAAAAGGAGGTGAAGGTTGAATTCTATCTGGAGGCAGATCACTCATTTTCTGTGTTTGAAGAGATGATCGTACTTTTCGACAAACAACACAAGACCGAACATAACTCTTAACCAGAGATAACATGGAAATTATCCAAAATCCTTGCGACCTGATTTCATTCATGGTCATTCCTCGACCTTGGTGTTTTACTAAGCAATACCGAACTACCAACATAGAGACATTGCAATTTTTTGGCAAAGTCACTGGATGTTTCTCTGTCTCTTTCAAACTTGAAAACTTAAGTCTACCACCGACGCGTAGAACACCCATTCGGTCGACATAACAATCCAATTTGTACAGTGGACTAGACCTTGGTACGATTTCTTCCGTATTTTGACTCGACAAAATTTTGATTTCTTTAGAAAATGCATCATGTTGCACTGCTTTAATAATCTCTCGCTCTGCTGTACACAAATCTTCTACAGAGAGCGATTGGCAGGTCGACGATTTTGGAAAGATAGCTCAGAATGCCTGACACGAGAGACCAACAACCTCTTGTACTTCAAGCAAAGAGCAATTGCACGCTTCAATCTTTGATAATCCGAGAAGTAGGCGAATCTTTCAACCTCAAGACCCAAAGCACTAACTTGACACGTGAGATACTGCAACCTTTACCTCTGGATCAGAATTGCTTAAGACCAAACTCAAGTTCGAAATAGGCAAATGTGACTCGTACAAAAATCCAGGACCACTGAACCAGTTGGATTGAAGCAGTTGAGAAGGAGTCATGCCACGAGATGCTATATCAGCTACATTAAGGCTTCCTTTAACGTGATTCCATTGACTGGCGGACAAGTGCGATTGTATAAATCCTACACGATTCGAAACAAAGACATGAAACCTCCTGCTTTCATTCGAAATATAGCTCAAGACCACTTGACCACTTGGCTATCTGTCCAGAAGAAATGATTTGCATCTTCATAGCCAAACTGAGACTCTAAGAGGAGCGAAATACGAACTCAATTCTAATCTTGGTATTGTGACAGGTTTTACTGGCGTTACTCTTGACTTTCCAAAGACCAAAGTTACGTGGAACTTTCCTTCCGGATCGACTAATCGAATGTAGGAACTAACACCGTAACCGACACAACTGGCGTCGCAGAAGTGATGGAACTCTACCTTGGAGATTTGAAAATTCGCAGACTTGACACAACGACTAATGTGGATCTGTCCTAGCTCGCCAAGGTTAGACAACCACTTTCTCCAATCAATTAGAAGTTCTTCTGGAATTTCCTCATCCCATGAGTAGCTCAGAATGCAGAGTTTCTGAAGAATTCTTTTCCCTAACAGCACAAACGGGGAAATAAAACCCAAAGGATCGTACACTGAGGCTATTGTGGAAAGCAATCCTCTTCTTGTAAATGGCTTGTCATGCACAATGATGCGAAACTGAAATTCGTCTGAAGCTACACACCACTCCACACCCAAAACTCTTTCAACTGGGAGATCCTCGAAATGTAAGCTAACCTCCTGCACAGATTTAGCAGTTTCTTCCTCTGGAAGACTTTGAAGGACTTCCTTAGAATTTCTCACGAATTTGTGTAAACGAACACCACCTTTTTGGCAAAGACGTCTAGCTCTGGCTATCAAATCAGAAGCTCTTTGAATAGTTTCGATTGATTTAAGACCATCATCAACATAAAAGTCTCGACATATGGACTCGCGAACATCTTGACCAAATTCAGCAGCGTAGTCTTCAGCAATTTGCCGAAAAGCAAAATTGGAGCACGAAGGTGACGACACCGCCCCAAAGATATGCACAGTCATACGATAGCATTTGATAGGCGCCCTGTAATTTCCATCTCGCCACCAGAAGAACCTCAAAAAGTCTCTATGCTCTGGATTGACTTTAAAGTTGTAGAATATTTTCTCTACATCACAAGTGAAAGCAACACATTCTCTTCGAAACCTACACAGAACACCAACAAGTTGATTCGCAAGATCTGGGCCTTGTAACAGCGTATTGTTGAGAGAAATGCCATGATACTTTGCACTACATTCAAACACCACTCGGAGTTTTTTCTTATCCTTATGGTATATCAAAAATGTGGAATATATCACACATCTTTCCTATTAATTTCTGAAGCAGGAATTGAAACCGTTTGTCAACATTTCTTCCATAAAACTGCGATACTCCGAATGAAAGTCTGGGTCCTTCTGAAATTTTGACCTAAGTTGGTTGGTTCTTTTAAGAACGGAATCTTTGTTGTAAAAGAGCTTGTTTGCGTTCTCTCTAAAAGGTAATGGAAGCTGATAATGACCATCAGGAAGTTGAGTGATGCCATTTTCTAATCTGCTCAGAAAACTCCTACCGACATACCAACACCTTCGGCAACATCCGAAAAATCCGATTCAAAAACCTTCAATGCATCTCTCGGAGAAATAATCTCTTTTGCTTGAACTTTGAAAGCGATATTCACAGACTTGCCCTGATCAAGCGACTCAAAAGCGAAAACTCGATGGCATAGATGAAATTCATCTCTGTCCGACCTAACACTATGATCGACTACACCAACTATACTCCATCCCAAATCGGTTCGCAAAGCATAAGGGCCGTTATCACCTGGAGGCATTACCTCTTTTGGAACAAGAGCTCGCGGGCAGTCATACCCAATTAGCAACCCAACTTCACAATCACTTCGAGGCATTAGACGATGACTAAGACTTTGTAAATGAGGCCCGTTTTGAACCATTTCTGTGGAAGGTATGTGATTTCTATTGACAGGCATAATGTCCCTGGAGAACACTACTGACAGATCAACTTTGGTATTGGAATTGAAACCTCTCACCGATAAATCAGAGATCTTTTCACACTGGATAACCTGATTCGCTGTCGACATTGTAGAAAGGTTAAGACTGGTCTGAATTCCAGAGATACCTATTTCACGACTGGTGTTTGACAGAATGAAGAATGTATCAGACTGAGTGTCCGACAAAGCATATATAAGGCGTTCGGAGTTTGGATTGGAATTGTGAGATATCCAGACCGGCACTATCATAAAACTTTTTGCAACACCGTTAACACCACTCCAATGCGATACCCGAGAAACGGAAACACTAGGCGAATCAGTTTGTACGTTTGTAAGAGCCGGAGCAGAAGACCTACGTTTTTCATCGTGTAAGGACGTGGGGTGGGGTTTGAAACAAATGCTGCAGAGCCTTTTGTTTTTGCAATCCTTAGACTTGTGACCATGGATCAAACAATGAAGCAGAGACCATTCTTGAGAATGAATTCTTTCTTATCAGCCATTGTCTTTTCTCGGAATTGTGGACAATCATCTAAGAAGTGTTCACCTTTACACAGAACGCAGCAGTATTCTTTTGACTTTATACAGAACGATTTTCCAGAACCGACTGCAACTTTGCCCTTCTGAGTTTTAGAATCACCATCTAAGTTCCTTAGTGACTGCATAGAGATAACTGGATCATTTGCGATATCAGATTCCTGAACCAAAAATGCAACAAAATCCTTGAAAGGCGGAAAGCATCCATTATTTGACCTATACTCACTAACTTTCCTACCCTATCTGGTGATCAACCATTCAGGACGTTTGGACAGACATTTCTTATTTTCATGATCATCATTCAAAATCTTTAGACTAGGCACCACATGCATTGCTGTTTCACACTACGAAGGAAATCCGAGTATTTTCGCAGCCCTAAAGTGTCTTTGGAATGTATTTTAGGCCAACTTTCAATCTTTTTTCTAAAGGCGTCGGAAATGACAAACGAATCCCCGTACCGTTTATCTAAGAGAGCTACTGCCTTATCGTATGGAATGCCGTTTTAACATTTAATGCTTATTTTTTATATCAAAATATAATTAAAGATATTAAGAAATAAATGTAGATCTCAATAATTTATATTTTGCTGTCAATAATTGAATTTTAGATGGCAACAATTTATTTTTGAGATCAAAAAATAAAATTTACAAACTGAAAAAATCTTAAAGGAGATACACATTTACATAAAATTGAACGCCTCGTCAATTAAATTTTGGAGCTGAAAACTTGAATTATTGAGATCAATAATAACAACACAATTTTTGATATCAAGAATTGCTCCCTTTTTGTACAGTAAAAAATTCAAAAAAAGATTCTGCATACAAGGAACAGTCATTATTAATTTACTGATATGTGCTTCTGAATTTAAAAAAAAAAATAGACTGATATTTTGATATCAAAAATCAATTTCTGAGATCAAAAAATCATTTGCAGATTTCAAAATACAAATTAAAATAGTTCCATTTTGAAATAATGATATCTAAAATAAATTCTTGATATCAATAAAAAGAAAATGAAAATTGATATTTGGCTCTCAAGAATTGAATTTTTGATCTCAAAAAATCAATTTTAGATATCATTAAATCATTTTTGATATCAATAAATATTTCTTGATATCTCTAAAGATTTACTGATATCAAAAATTATTTTTTGAGATCAAGAATACATTTAGAGATATCAGAAATAAAATTACAGATAGCAAAAATTAATTCTTGATATCAAAAATGCAATTTTTGAGATCAAAAATTAATTATTGATATCAATAATTCCCCAATAAATGTGAAAACGGCATTCCATATTATCGTAAGCTTCAGGACTAGACAATAGAAAATAATCCTCAATGCAAGCCTTTGCCTCACCTCCTAAATATCGTTTCAGATGGTACAATCTTTCACCCGAAGGAATTGCTTTGTTGGAAATCAGTGCTTTGAAGGAACTTTTCCAGCTCATGTAAAGCAAGGGATCCCCAGAGAAAACACCAGGCTCTGGAACTGGTAAGCGATTCGTAACTAAGTTATCACAGACAGACTGCGTTAGTTTTACCAACTCTCTGGTGGGATCTAAGTTTTTGCTATGAACTGACTGATTGGGAACAACCCGAGAATCAATTGGTTGGTGAATTCTAAAATCAGTTGGACCTACATCAGGATTTATTTCAACTGGTTGGGGCTGAGTAGATATCAAGTATTTATTGACTACCTCATCTTTAGTAAATGGTTCTTCAGGCAATATGTCGCCTCTCAAAGATATACGTCTCCCCCATCGACTTGTTGCATTTGTTCAAGTATGGAATTAGCGACAGCTAAATCTTTTTGTAGGTTTATTTTTTCTTGCTCCTTTTTAAGCCTTGATTCCTGCTCAACAAAACGCAATTGCGCTTTTATTTTAACCACCTCAGAAACTGTCTTCATCATTTTGGAATCCACCGAAGGACCTCTACTGACTTTTGATTGGGCCTTCCTAACACTAGATCTGGCAATAGACTTAGCTTCAGAACACAAGTGCTGACACAATGCACTCATTCTACTCAATAATGCACGCATTTCTGCTTCTACGCTCTCAAACTTCGAATGCACAGACTCTCCAGGCATTTCTTCAAACTGATCACACAGCGATTCTATTTTTTTCATATGCCTCTAATACCTCATCAAAAGCAAATTGAACTTTGCTCATCACGCTACGTAAACTGTCTACATTTACCTCTTGAGACATAACACTTTCAGCTTCCATCACTCTTTACCCCCACACTCGCACATTTGACTTAAAGTTTTTAGTGAGGAGGGTAATGGTATATGAAACACCCTTTTCTTTCATTTTTTCGAGACGTGGTTTGACGTCTGTGGTGGAGGGGATTTCTGGTGCTGTTGCATCTTCTCCAAGCATCTCTTGCTCAGCTATGGTCTCTAGTTTAGGATTTTTAGTTTCAGACATGATTGGGAGCGACACTACACAGGTCACATTCACAACAAACTAATCCTAACGGGACCTCCCCAACCTCACGACTGACGCTTACTCTGAAATACACGAAAATGATTGGGATCTCGCGACAGTTAAACATATTCTTCTTAACGCGTGTTACGTCTCCTCATATTTTGTTCAGTAAGCAGTTCAGGCTAAAATCGTTACCACAAACGGGGGACGGTATGGCAATTGCCCGCTACAAAAACCTTAGGTTAAGTAGACCTTTAAGTCAGATCATCGATTCATAATCAGCAGCACAACAAAAAGCAACAGACACTAATATAAATACGTTGTGCTACGAGCAGTTATGCCCTCACCTGCGCACTTATGAACCGAAAAAATAGAATCTGACCTACTGAATGCGGATAAATCTCTGCCTGAATTACTACACTGACTGAGAAACACTTAAAATAACAGCTGTTGTGATAATTATTCAGTTCTAAATTACAAAATTACCACCTGAAATGCTTTGAGCTACCACAACAAACAAAGTGCTCACAACAAATGAACAATATAAACAATTCCTTATATAAAAAGTTCCTTATATAAAAAAAAGACGTTGGCATTCACAGCAGCTTGAAACTGAAAACAGTACCAGACACCGAGCTGCGCCTCGTGGTTTGTCACTTGCTGCTCCCCCGTGATCATGGTTCGCTGCGCCCACGAGCCTCGGTCACCGCTCACGTGACCACAGTCCGATGACCCCACGTGACCGCGCTTGGCTGCGCCCACATGACCATGACCACTACGACCGCTGCTACGAACCACGACTGCCCCCTCTAGAACGCACTGGCCCCTTGACACCCGGCTGACATCAACACGACGAAGAACAGCGACGTCCTCTACTGCATGCTGCCCCCAGCTGTCATCCCTCGCAAGTTGTTTCACTGTACTGTCCCGCGAATTCAAAGACGATTGAACGGGTTTGGGTGGTTTTTCACGCGATTTTATTCGATTTATTCGGTGAAACTGTAATACATAAATTACAAAATACACTAAAAAATACTATTAATTATAATACGATATAAAATGATAACATAATAACAGCTCACAGTTATAGGAACACCTAATTTACACGGAAATTAGGGCAGAAAAGAGATACGAAAATACCGCCATAATTTAATTATTTTGTGTCCCTTTCAGAAAAAATGCCTGATATTTAATACTCATACAAAATACTGGCATAAATCAGTAGTCAATACATGTGTCTTACAAATTATTTACAATGAAAAATATGCATAGTCTACTGCCTTAATCTCAGTTAAATTAAACGACACTTTACTTCTATTTATAAATTAAATTACTAACCAACTGTCCCACCCTAAACGCCACATTCATGGAACAGTCGCTCGATGACAGCAAGAATTCGGAACGTCAACACACACAGCGCCATGTCAACACACAAAATACCATAAAATTTAGTCGCAGAAGACAGAAATCTAGCCTTATTTCATAAACTCTATTTTACTTACATTCTAAATAAATCCCTGTTACGACTTCTTGAGTTCAATTTCAATTACATTTTATCTCCAATAAAGTCCATAAACTCCCGTCAAGATTAATGAAAATCACCGTTTAATGTGCCTAGTTCCTTTAATTTTCCAGTCTCTCTCACTTCAAACGCCAACGAAAAGTAAAATTTATTCCTCGTTTCAAAGTATTTATGCAATTAAGAAGCAAGCTACGGATGAAATCACAACACAAACGGTTCACAAACTACGCATGGAATCACAGCACAAACGTTTCACAATTACTCCATGTTTGTCATGAAAAAATTATTTTTATTCTCCTCAGTTACCGTCAAACCTCACAGAAAATACAACAACGACACCTATTAGTCGCCAAAATATAACGAACAGCCTTAAAAATGCATGGCCGCATATAGTGGAGATGTACTGCATAACGAAGAAGTACACATCTGCACACAAAACGTCATATTGCTCGTCAAGCGCACATTATACAATGGAAGGTGCATTTACAAAGATAGAACTTTGCAGACCAGGTAGCATTCACACTACAAACAAGAATGAACATTCGCAACATCACGTGACAAGTCGATTCCCAGTGAGACTTGAAAGCCTGAGGGTATTTGGCCTATAAGTCACGAAAACACTGACAACAATTGTTACATAATTATTTATATATTGCCCATAAGCGTACGATTCACTTGCGTTTTATAAATCACTGTTTCGTGAATGTTTGCAATAATTCCTCACCAAACATTAACGGCTGAGGCAGCTGTCTCTTATAGTATTTCATAAAAGTATTCTCAATGGACCAGCCTGCACTATTCAATATAGTGGCTATCGGCGCACCCCCTTTTCAAGAACTTTAGACGTGGATGCACTGCTAGTGGAATGCGCCTTAAATATCGTAGTATCGAGACCAGCACAAGAAAGAACATTTTTATCCAACGACTAATAGTGTCTGTTGATACGGCATGATAGGGCTTGACGCTACTAATCAGTAATTGATCTGTAGAGCCTCGAATACCCGCAGTGATATTTACATAATGGTTAATATGTCTAACAACACACAGTTCAGGTTGATCTGTAAAGATGTGAAAGGCAACAGGTGACTGATGACTACCCGGGCGGGTTTGTTTTAACATGCAAGCAAAGTGAAATATACAGCGATTGTCCGTAATTATGGATGTCGATAAAGATAGTGCTTTTAATCCTTGTAATCTCTGAGCAGAACATAATGCTAATAACATTGATAACTTCCAATTTAACGCGTACAGAGATAAAGAACTCATTGGTAATTTCATTAAATATGCTAACACCCTATCTACATCCCAGGTTACTGTATATCGAGGCAAAGAAGGATGTGTGTTAAACATCCCCTTTATGAAACGTTTAGTTAATACGTGCGTACTAAATGTACCATGATAGCAATCCATAAATGATACGAAATTGTTCAGCGCTGATTTAGCCGTATTTACAGAACTATACCCACATCCATTGTCATACAGTTCTGCTAAAAAAATTAAGCCATGTTTAACTGATACACTGTCTGGATCAAGGTTTGTTTTCTCACAGTATGTATTCCATTTGGCGAGATATGTGGCGTACTGTTTTTACTGCCAGTACGCAGTGCATTGGAAATTATATCTTGGGCTTGAGATGATAGTCCCGTGGGTGTTTGCACGTTCCGGATACCAACATCGCAGTCAGTTGCAGTTTGTTTGTCAGAGGATGGCGTTTGTCCGGAGCTGTCGGAAGACGAAGGTGTGGTTTGTTCTCCAATCTAGGAATAAGAAATGGTTCGGCAATGCATAAATTGGGTGCCATGGGCCAAAACAATTGGGTTTTCCTCTCAGGTAAGATAATTATACCCACCGCTGCCTCCTGTGCAATTTTTTGGAGTACTTTTGGTAACACACTGTATGGTGGAAAAGCGTAAATTTTATAAATACTCCAATCCGGAATGGACAAACTATCAAAACATTGACAATCCGGATCAGGTTTGTAGCTGACAAAGGTTTGTAATTGTCGATTTAGACGGGAGACCAAAAGATCAATCGCTGGCGTATATTGAAAATGAGTAGTAACACATGTAAAGTGAAGGATCGAGCTGATATTCCATTTCTTCTTTAAATGAGCGACTCGCATGATCAGCCTCAGTGTTCCGTGTGACAGAAATGTGAGTGGAACTCAAATGTATATTGCGCAACAACACCCAATTCCATATTTCTAACGCCACTTCATTGCAGGAAAGGGAATGTGATCCCCTTGCTCTCGTATATACGAAACGGCAGTTGTGTTGTCAAGCATGAGTAAAATGTGGGTGTTGCGTTCATGTTTGGCAAGCGTGACAAGAGTGTTGCTGTTTTTCATCGGCATTCCAGAGTCCGGAACAGGTTCTTTTTGCTTTTTCACACCAGCCGCCCCAACTTTTTGAACTGGCGTCACTTTTAAGTGTGAGTGATGGGCGCGATATTTCAATGTGATATACCGCATTTGTCACATTTTCGAACCACCAGTTAATATCACTTTTAGCTTTTTCTGTCAACACCATTTTCGCATTAAAACTTCCCGTTGCAATTTTCAAGGCTGCAATTTTTCCATTTTCTAAGTGCCTGGTTTTTGATCGACCGTAGCGCAAGCCAGGGAGAATGAGATAAACAGACCAAGTAGTTGGCTAACCTGGCGAATTGACGGACGCGCTATTGGTAAGATATGTTGGCAGGCATCTTACACCTGTTCAGTTGTGACTTGACTTTCACAGGAGTCAGTTTAACGGTCATGAGAACTGAATTTAACAAGAAAATCAAGAAAATTATTTCATGCGACGGCATCAGAACCGACTTTTCTGGATGTACAATGAAACCCAGTGAGGTAAAAAGGCCTACAGTAGCTATTACATTAAGTTTGCACGCCTCGAAATCATTTCCTTGCAAAAATGCATCATCACAATAGCCAAATCTAAAATGATTCTGGCCGTGTTGTCTGGTTTTGGTCTGACAAAAATGCGAGATATGAAATCGCCCTTTTTTCGGTTTACAGGGGCAATAATTCCCTTATTAAGGTAGTTTTTGAATTCAATATCTATTGCGCGTAATTCCCCAGGTGAAAACGGAATTTCGTTAGGGATTCTGGTTTGAGAAGGTAGTTGTGTAAATTGAATGTAACAACCCTGTACAATATCTAGTATTTCAGAATCAGCTGTTAATTTGGCCCAGTTTGTATAAAATTTTCTTAGTCGGCCAGCACGAAATGTTTCACAACCGAGCTTTGCTTTATTGTAACTAGCTGAGATCTGAGACATTGAGCGGAGTAAAAACACATACCTGCTCTACTTTTTGTGATGCCTGTTCTGTTGTGGCATTCCTTGTCTGGGTGTCTGCGGTAGTTTGATGCAGATTGTGCGTAGGTGGGAGCTGCGTCCTTTAACGATTTGATGGTCTTGGAATAATCATCGCCAAACAGTTGATCCGTAATAGGGATTTCCTTGCTTATTAGCTCCTTTTGAGAAGGTCTGGGTGGAGCCGGCGATAATAATTCCCGGCGTCGCAGCGAAATTTCATAGCTGGCGTGCCCCAAGAGGGCAATGCCTTCTGTAGCCCTGCGGAGAAATTTGTTCTTTTCCGCGCAATTACTCTTCACAAGGGCATCCGCCATTTCAAGAAACGCAATGTCCGCTTTGGTTACTGCTCTCTGAATATTTTGCATGCGGAAATCATGCTTGCGCTGAAACTTATCCATGCGGTAAAACACTTGTTTGTTGACTACGGGCGCAACCATTTTCTTTCAATTTTCAGGCCTCTTGAAGTGCTCTTGTTTTGCTTTGATCATATCGAAAGGCAACGAATCAGAAAATCGCTTGTCAGCAATATCGGCGAGCTCCTGTCGAACGTCCGGTCCCGTAGTATCGCCATCCATTTCCTGTTTTATGTCGCGTAGAATATCTGACTCACCTGTTTTCTCCGTGGGGGACTCATCGTTGTCACTGACATTGACAAGCATGGCAACATCGGCTTCGTGATCAGGCTCAGGATCTATCCCCAAAAGCATATCTTCGGTATCATCACACCGAGCTCTCTTAGGAGGTGGCTCCCAAGAACTGTCCATTCGCTCGTTAATTTTTTGTAGGGCAGAACCCCATGCGCTGCATTGTTTCAGTCATTGTTTGAAAGCTTAATGCCAAGTTAGCTTCCGCTGTAGCAGAACTATCTCCCAGGAATTTAGCCTCATCTAAAGGATGATCTCCCACCTTATCCATGCCAAAGCAGAACACTGTATAATTTGTAGAATATAAAAAAATGCAGAACACGAGTAAAGATGCAGAACACACTACAAAAAGTATGTTAGCCTGCACAATTCAATATGGTGGAGCCTGGATCTGCATCTCTCTCTCACTGGGAATCGACTTGTCACGTGATATGGTTTGAGGTGAAATGGCGCACTATCCTGTGTTTTACAGTCTCAACACTGTTTGCGATTTTCAGCACCTCTAATTCACATGCTGTTTCACAGCTGAGGAGCGGCACTTGCGCGTTTTTCACCACATTAAATTTTGCCACTGCAAGCCTGTGTTTTGATTCTACGGCTGTTGTGAATTCACCTTCGATATCCAAAGGCGTGCTCGATGCATATGGAAATAGCTTTGTATTTGCGCGGGTAATTTTGACGCCTAAGCTTTCTGCTGTTTCTCTGTTCACTGTGTTGGCACAAGAACCGCTATCCACTAATACAGTTAGCCATGAATTGTTTATTTTTATCCGTATTTTAGGCAAGTTCTTGTTTTTTCTGATTCTGTACAGCAAATGTGTATTCAACTTCAGAGGGGCTGTAAGCTTGAGACGCAGATGTGCTGTTTTGTGCGCTGACCTGGTTTACTTTCTGTCGACTGCTATTCCTTTTCTTTGCACGGCAGTATTTTGCAACGTGATTCGTTTTTTTTTGCAAAAATTTTATGTTCATCCTTCAGCATGACATTCCGAATCGACGTGGGGGTAATTTCCACCTGCAGTTGTAGCACGATCTTTGGCTTTTCTCATCCCCTTTGTCGTGAATGCGGATCGGTTTTCTGTTGGGACGAGTTCTGGATGGCTTATTTCTTTTTTGCACTGCATTTACAATTTCACCCTCAATTTCTTTAGCCTAACTTTCCGAAATCTCCAGCTCCCGTGCCTCTTCAATGATCTTATCCAACGTTAAATCTGGGTCACGAAGGGCTTTCCTTCTGAGGCGCTGAGGTGTGCAGCTTTGGATGATCTTATGTTTAATATCACTGTCAACATCAGCGAATTCACATTTTTGAGCCATTTTGCGTAGTTTAGTAACATATGTATCCATGGTTTCATACGAAGCTTGCTTGGTCTGGCGAAAGTTGTAAATAGAGAATGCCAAGTTCTTTTTAGGCTCAAAGTATGAGGAAAGTTTGGTTTTGACGGTGTCAAAATCTTCGCCCGTCCCTTCCAGCGTTTGAAAAATGCCATACCCCTCGTCTCCAGCGTAATGTAGCAATAATGCCCGTTGTCTTTTCTTGTTTGAAATGTTCATAGCGATAAATAGATTCTCCAACTTGGATATCCTTTTCCCCATCGCTGTGCTACAGCACCGTCAGCATGAACACTGAAAGGAGCAAAAGACGGTAACGCTTCTGCCATGTTTGTGTTATCGCTTTGTGTATGTTAGGGTATGCAAAAGTGATTTTCTGGACATGCAGGTGTTGTTGCCGCGTCGTGTGTGAATGTGTGGTGTTTTAAGTGTTATGAACATATTTCTGATTCAGTTTGTGCCCCACTGTGGTGTGGGATGCATCTGCTTTGTGAGAATGAAGAAAAGCGCCCGTTGGCGCTATCGTTTCTCTTCACGCGTTGTGAAATGATGAATAACCGAGTGAATTTGTCGGGAAACTGTTGCATTGAGCATAAAGCGTGGCAGGCCTGCGGGGATAGGTTTAGGATTTTGGGGGATCTTGGTGTAGTGAACACGTTGGTGCTAATTTCAAGTTTGTTTGAAGTCCTTTTGATAGAATTTGTAGCATTTTAAAATTTACTTATATATCAAGCATATCGGATATCTCCAGAAGTCGACGACGAATTTTTAAGACGCACAACGCTGGGATCCGAAGATACACACAGCTAACAGTGTATGTGTGTTTTAACTGCTTGATGTTGGTTTTATCTTAGTTGCCAATGTGGTGGCTAAGATAAAGAAAGATTGACTCTATCTTGCAACGGTTGTTTATTCTTCTTTGCTAGACCATGCTCGATTACCCAGAATGCTTTTTTCCGCATCCGGATCTATTTTTACATAATGACGGAATCGGCAATCATGAGTACAGTGGTATTGACACACTCGTATATACTTTGTGACTTGATATCATAATTGAGGACATTGCAATATCCATAATATATTCAATAATCATTTAGCCACGGGATGCAACATGGGAACGTTTTCACCTGATCTTGCTTGAAAGTAGAACCCTCTGGTTCATCCGAGGAAATGTAGAGAAGACAATCTGTTTGAAAATGTGAAGGAGCATATCTCTAATATAGGTAATAGGTGTAAAAGTATAAATAATAAGTAGAATAGTTAAATCGTATTTTAGTGACTTTGATTTAGCTCTTAATTATATTCTTATTAGATATGACTTTAAATATAAAGAAAGTAATAAAATGCCCAATTATGTCCAACTCTTTACTTTAAAGGATACATGCACGTCTGCCGAACATTATTTGCACAATCCTTGTTGCAAGTTGTCTTCTGGAGCTCAGGTCGTATTCAAACCTGAATTAATTGAGATTAATAAACAGCAAAATATTCAAACAATCTCGATTAAATATTCTTCAAATAATATTTCTTCAACAGAAAAACAGGTCTAGAAAGATAACTAACAATAATCAGTTTTCTGCCACCAACGCGGTGAAATGTTGCGCCTCTGTACCATAGCATATTGCTGCAGAAATAACATAATCGAAGTGCTTGTCTGTGTTAAACTTTGAAGGTTGCACCTTTATTGGAACAGCTATTTCTCGTCTGAAACCAGACACCTGAAATGCAAAATTAGTTAAATTTTTGAATTTGTTTTTATAAAAGTATAATAGGACTTGCAACATTAACACATTTATGGACACGATGTGAAAAGCGAAAAAAATATGTTAACCTAGTGTTGTTTAAGCCACATAGGTGATTCGTCAGATATGATGGGAGAATGACATCTTTTTCAAGCTGTAAAGAACAATATCGAGTTTAAATATAACTGGCAGTTGAACCAATAATATATGTAACAACATTTTATAGTAATTGCTTTGACATATATGTTTCTTTGTTTTGTCTTTTGAAATCTGTTTTAATGGCTACTTCCAGAGTGCCGTAGAAAAGATGAGCATTTCGATTCATTTCTGAAAATGTAGGCCCTCGAATCTCAAGCTCGTTACCTGAAAGTGAAATACGAATATTAGAAACACAAAAAACTACAGTTTTGTAATATGCAATTCCTTATGGCCTTTAGTACAGAGTCCCCAGTTTGCAAATAGTAAGCAAAACAAATTGATGTTTAAACTTAATTTGAAATAACATTTCAAATATTAAAAAGCAATAAAATGTACCGAATAAGCAACTGTGGGATAGGAATTTTGGGCAATAACCAATAATAGCATACAGGACCAAACATTCTTGAGTAAGCTTTACCTATAGGCATCTTGCCAATGTCAGCTCTTAAACGGTCTGATGCAAATGCATCAGTCTATAAAAATGTTATTTATAGCTTCTGAAAAATATTTATTATTACTTTAACGCTAACTCTAACAAAACACATATTTTAGCTCTTTCTTAAACTGGTACGTAGATTTTATTTTACGAAATTACTGTTAAATAATCAAGTCAAATAACAGTATATCATTGCCTGTTCCAAGTCAAACAACAACTGCTGCACCATCACTTCATAAAACTCAGCGGCATCGTTGGCATTGCCTGTACCGGGCCTTGCTTCTCCATCCCATTCCATGTAGGTGAGAAGTTCACAAAATTTGAAAAGGCTTTCTATTTTCTCCGCAAGTGGGACTTCAGGCCAGATGCAAGCAGTTTGTAGCCACCATGGTTGAACAAGCAAAGAACACAGCACTGACCCAGCGCAGTAATTTATCGCCTGAAATTAACCAAAACCTTTGAGTTATGATTTAGGAATGTTCACGTATTATGCACACTCACAAATGACACAAATCGTAGTTCAAAGAACGTGTAATCTGTAGCCTTTAGTCGAAAAATATAAGAACAATTATCCTGTCCTTGAGGCGATTCTTCTTCGTCTAAACAACAAGAAGCTAATTCTGCAGTATTTTGGCAATGTGTATAAGAGCACTTTTTCAGAACATGGTCTACGATTCTTGGAGCATAAACACTTCAGATATGTGTATGGTTTTCCACCTTGGCATTGCTAACGTTCAACCTTCATTGTCTTCGTCCCTTTGTACAAAAATATAACTGCCTTGCCCAGTGACATCTGCAAATGTCCCTCCCTAGTCAGATACCAATTTTTGGCATTTGACTAAAATTGGCCAAATGACGGAACTTTGAAAATTTTCTTATTTTTTGTCAAAATGCATCTCTTCCTACATTTCTGGTTGGATCTTTTAAATATTAGACATGTAATTTTTAGGTGGTCCTCTAGCGGAAAGTTACTTTTTCGGGATCTGCGAAAAAAGCCTTCTTCTTACAGTTTTCGTTAGATCTTCTTGATATTACACGTGTACAATCTTTAGGTCGTCCTCTACCGGAAAATTACTTTTTTTGCAATCGTCCAAAAAAGCCGAAAGGAGCGGACATTGAAAATGGTCAGAAATTGGTATAAAAGCTCGGAATTGAAAATGCATATCCTCCTACAGTTTTGGTTTGACCTTCTTTACATTGCAAGTGTGGAATCTGTATATAATCGTCAACCGTAAAATTATTTTTTTGCGATCGACCTAAAAAGTCGAAATGGCGGAAACTTTATTTTTCAAAATCCATCTCCTCCTGCAGTTTAGTTTTAGTTGGATCTTCTTTATATTACACTTGTAAAATCTGTAAACGGTCCTCTACCTGAAGATTACTAGTTTCGCCATCGCCCAAAAAGAGCCATAATGGCGGGACTTTGAAAATTGTATATATTGGTATATGTTTTTTACACATATCAACAATATCTGTGGGCAGTGGCTGAATCTAACATCTCTTTGTTGTCCCTCCTTTCTCATCCCTTTTCCCCTCTCCTGCATCCACCATCACCACCATCCCCCATCCCGACAAACACAAACAGAGTTACTTTTGACCGGAATGAATCTGTAGAAAAATCCGTGTTGTATATGCGTGTCTTAATGCAGTGTTAACAGAAGCCTGTGATTTCCCAATGACATACTTTTAGCATTGTAGTTCCTATGTATGCGAAGCCTTGGGAGTCGACTTCTGTATGTTGCAAAAAGGCGCCGAGACAACAGACGTTGCAAAGAAAAATTCGTTCTCAGTGGCGAATCCGGGGGTGGGGGGGGGGGGTGGGGGTTCAGGGGTCGAGACCCCCAAATTCGAAAAAAATAATAACTGTTAAGCTTTGGGTTTTCTGAAACTTTTAAACTCAAGGTGTCAGAAGTTGAACCCCTCCCCCCTCCGCTTCACGAAAAGTCCGACCTGATCCTTAAAGTCAGTTGTGTTTGAGTGATGGGTCACAATTAAAAGCCATAAGGAGACAGAAAGCTATGTCTCCCTTCATTGTTTAGTAAATGTGATCTATAAAAATATGACAGTTGTTTTGGTGGTACGTTAGTCGTGGTGAATTCCTGTCATTTTTGCTTTGCAATAAAATAGGACGACATGTGACCATTAACACAAGTATCTAAAAAAAATAAAGAAGTAAAAGAAATAAAATTCCAGCCTTAGGATTAAATTGACTAGTTTTTGACCGATTTTGCTGTTGAGGAATGGCAAGGGGGTATAATATATTAAGATAGGGGTCCATCTTATCGAAAAATATCTTTGGTGCAGTCATATCTTATTTATACAACAGCTGAATGTATGATTTTGTAAGCAACAATAACAGATGGTAAAGTAGTTTGCTCTACTTGCGTTGGGATGAGATGGTTGCAATGTCCCTAGAATTTTTGGGGGAAAAAGCAGGGATCCTAATGCTTTCGGTATTAAGCGGGATTTTTTTTTGCTCTGCGTTCTGTGTTCTGGAAGTATCGATTTTCTCAGGAACGCTGTGCTTTTTCCGCGACTGCGTCCGCCTGGACGGATCATTTTTTCGGGAGCTTCGTCATAATTTTTGTTGTCGTGAAAAAAACATGTTAAAATTACAGCACTGTGTTTCTAAAATAGCGCGTCATATATTTGTCAGGCTGGTCGCATCACGTCAATAGAGGGCCAGCCGTCGTCTTTATGTACGTTTGTAAAGTTTTACTTAAAATGCTTCATAATCTTTAAGTTTGATCGGATTCCTTTCAAATTTTATACAGATGTTCTCCAGGATGGTTTATCGTGAAAGGCTATTTTGGGGCATCTTCAGAAAATTGGCTAAATATAGGGCATTTAAAATTTCTTGCTGGCAATTGTCAAAATGCTTCTCAAACAATTTTGATAAGATTTTCTTTAAATTTTGTGTGAAATATTCTTAACATAGGCCTCTCTTGAAAATATATATCTTTTTGGCGATCCGCTAAAACTTGGTCAAATGGGTGAGGGCGTTTTTTATTTTTTCTGGCGTCAAATTTTCAAAATGCTTCTTGTCTTATACATTTGATTGAATTCGTTTCCAATTCTGCATGATTGTTCTCTGGGTAGGAACTCTTGATAAGTACTTTTTAGTGATTAACCAAAAATTGGCCAAATGAAAGGCATTTATAATTTTATTGTTGCCAATTTTCAAAATGCTTCTTTTCACATAATTCTGAATTCATTTTTCCTTGAATTTGGATGGGACTCCTTTTCAATTTTGTATGATTTTCTCTAGGTAGGCCTCTCTGGAAAGTTGCGTTTTTGGCGATTCCGCCAAGAATTGGGTCAAAGGAAAGTCACTTCAGCGCAGCTTATGTTACACGTAAGCCGCGGCATACTTAGCGGTTTGCATACGGCGTCCGTTAGTTAGTTGTTTATTAAATAAATTTTTGTTTCAAAATGCATCTCCTTCTACAAGTTGATCCGATGTCGTTAATTTTTGATGTGAGGTATTCTTAGGAGGTTGTACATATATATTATGCTTTCCTAGTCGATCAGGTGATTTTTAAATTTTTGGAGAATTTAAAAAAAAATTAAAATGTTTGCCCTCCTACATTTCTGGTCCGATGTCATTTATTTTTGGTATGAGGCACCCCCTTGAGAATTTTTAAAGAACAAAATGACACCGAATAAACAAATGTAGGAGGAGATGCATTGTGAATAATTTTTGATATTATTTTTGGTCTGAGAATTCCCATCGGTGCTGTACAAGGCTTGTGAGTCGGACAATTTTTTTGTATTTTGGGGGAATTTCTGAAGAAAAAAAGAAAAAAAATACCCCCCTGCAGCTTTTTCCCAACTTCATTTATTTCTGGTACGAGACAACCGTATGCTTTTGACTCGATTTGGGAATTTTTTAGTGGAAAGAGGTGTTTTAAATAAACATGCGCACTGGTCAAAAATAAGCACCACGCATCAACGAAAGCTTAATGAGCTTGCGCACTAGTCTGAACCGCCCATCGAATCACGTTACTTAAACATGCTCAATGGTCCGAATTCAATGCCATTTATTAATTCCAAAGTTAATAAAGTTTTAAATGTTGAGAGGAACTCAAATGGCTCTGCATTGCCAATTGTTTGTAAAACGCCCATACGAGAAATAGACTAGAACACAACACTGATACACACACACACACACACACACACACACACACACACACACACACACACACACACACACACACACACACACACACACACACACACACACATATATATATATATATATATATATATATATATATATATATATAATTATTATTAATTTATTATTATTATTAAAATTAATTATCGTCTTATCTAGGTTGAATAAACATTATTCCTTGTTTTCATGAAGTCTGAATTCATATAATATGCCTTCAGATGTCACATATGGAAACAGCACAACATAAGTTCTTAAATAGCTTGTATTTTCCAGAGAATCTAAATATTACTAAAAACTTCTGTAATTGGGTAAATGTGTAGCTGACGCGTGTTGTTCGTGATTCATCGTACGTTCTCTGTGTATATCTATGTACGCGCAAGTGTGTCATTTCGTTGTGAACAAAATGTTGTGTGCAAGCTATCTAAATAACAACGACTTTTCAATTTCAAAATTTATGTGGTTATTGGATAGTATTCTAACTTTATACGGGTGTAGCATAGAAAAGTGTATGACGTCATCACGTTCACTGCAATATGTAACTTTTCTCAACCACAGACCATCGGAGAAAGGTGAAACTTCCTTGGACCGAAAGATTCAGTCAAACGGATTTGAACGAACAGTATATGGCGTGATTAGCTAAAGATTGACTTCAAACTTTAGTTATTACTTGACCGGTAGAAAATTAAGAAAGGTACCAGTCGCGCAAAAAGTACTACGTGATACATTTTAAAGTTGCGGAATCCAATATCAGTCCCTCTCCCCCTCCGCCCTCCCGTTTGTCGGCTCTTTTATTAACTAAGCATAGTTAATAACTACGCTTGATATTTTGCATTTTCCAGTAGATTCTCAAATATTTCTGTAGTATTTATAGCAGCAGAGCTGCCGATCCAGTTATTCCTTTATTTTTCGTATAATTGACCTATATGTGAGTTACTCAAGCTGTGATGTGTTTTCATTTACTTGCCAAGTGGCTTCATGTATGAAAGCAATTATGTGACGTTTAGCAAATTTGCAGTACCTAAAAGTATTTATTCACTTTTAAAATTGGTAATCTAGCATCTAGCTCCACCTCTGCCACTGAGGTGAATCATGTGTTGCACAGCTATGAAAAGTGTTTTACTAGTGTTTCGTGGGAGAATTTGTTGTAGGGAAGGTGGTTAAAGTCAACAAATAAAAAGAGAAAACACAAACCATTTCGATAAAATACATTTAAATTAAAACCTTCAGGATCCGGATAAAAATAGTACGTACAGTAAAACTGTTGTAATGATCAACATCGGAACCCGGAGAAAACATATTTAAGCAACCACCTTTTGGACTGTACTGTTAGTTTTGTGTGCTCTGGTCGCTCTAGTTTAATTACAATCCAGGCAATTTTAAGCAATAATAATTATTTTAATAATAATAATACTAATAATAATAATAACATGCCTCAAATTTCTCTTACATATTTGATACATTAAGACAGATTATATATATATGAAACGGCGAATGTAAAATTAGTGTTATGCAAATGTTTTTCGTTTGAAGTAATCTTCAATACGTTTATTACTAATGTTAGTCACATCTTTATGACATAAAACAGGTGGTTCCTGTGGCATTGCCTGATTATTTTGGAGAGTGAAAGAAGGCGACTGAATCAAAATTATGATTTCGTTCATGAGCAGACCATGCCTGTTGCATAAAAATTCAACAGATTTTTTTCAACATTGCATGAGATCAGTTGACGTCATATGTGAAGGATTAGGTCCAGTTTTGTAGAATATAAACAAATTTGCTGTGAGGTGAACAATAGAACATGTCATTAGCCTGCGTAACAAAATTAATTTTCTTGTGTTAACTGCGTTTCATAAATGTAAAGACGATTTAAAATTATAAAGATTTTTTGCACTTAATGTACTGTCGATTTGTTTATTCTACAAACATGGCATGCAGAACTGCTTTATACGTAAAAAATGCGCCTCCAGACGCAGTTTATGGACGTCAAAACATGGACGGTGTTTATAGATACAGTCATGCAATTTTCCGATTATTAAATATTGCATCGATTAAAAATCAATTTACCGTATTGCTCATATTTCGTGATATTTAAAAATATTATTTAGTACATATTAACATATGGGCAAACGCATAGGAAGTCTCCCAAACGCTTCTCCTTAAATCATTAACTCAGAAGAGTTTTACAGGTAATTTAATGTATTATGTTATTGATTTTTTCTTGGCAGATGGCGCTTTTGTTATTTTTATCTAAGAATAACACATCTACAACTAATAAAAATATATGCATTTATTAGTTACAGGTAGAAATATATTGCAATAATTTTATTACATAAGCCTGTTTAACCTATCCAGTAAACAGAAGTCGTTTGATCAACCATGTATCACTTTTATAAGCGATTAGACGACTAATAGACACATAGAAACAGATCGTTTGTTTAGCTTAAGCTATCACAATGTAGAACTTTATAAAGCAAATTATTAATATCGATTCGAGTGTGCATTAATAAATCATACTCAGAATCAGTCACACTCGATAGCTCCCTGCCCCAGGACTCCCAGATGGGACCCAAGCGGTATAGTGACTATGTTGTACCTCTAGCTAAATTGATACGGATATTGCAGCTCTTATTTCATTACTATGCAGACGAGGCAAAGGTTGGCAAGTCATGCAGTCAAAGTCTGAAGAATCCCAATTGCAAGCCGCCCAGAGCTTGGAAAGTGGGATATGCAGCATTTGTTGCCATAAAGCATTACTAATTTTAGATTTTATATTGCTTTTTAGTTTAACGATTAATGCTTAATGTTTTTATATCATTGTTAGCGCTTAGAGGATATTCCAAATAAGCGAGTTACAAAAATCTAGTATAATAATAATAATAATAATAATAATAATAATAATAATAATAATAATAATAATAATAATAAATATAATCAAAAAGTTTAAATCAATGACTTTCAACGAATCCATCGAAGATATGTAACTAAGAATAACAAGTTTTGGGGTCAGTTACGTCGAATGCAATGCCAGCGCAACCTCATGGTCAGTGACAACAGAAACTGAAGTAACGACGGCACTATTGGAAATTGGAAATTTGGCCAGGGAAATCAATGAACCCCAAGGTCATGGTTACTTTCGACGTTTTGACGTATTCTGATAACTATACTTGGGCAAAGAAGGTCAAAATCTCGCCCAAAATAAAATGAGTGAACGGTAAAACCACCGAAAAACACGCCTTTGACATAAGGTTTTAGAAATATTTGAAATCGATTATTATTTGTTTACTTGATGTTTCTTCTTTTTTTATCTAGGTGGCATATAGTAATAATAATAATAATAATAATAATAATAATAATAATAATAATTTGCCTAATCTATCGCCTGCTGAATCAAACATCAACAACAACGAATAGCGAATTTAATAGATTATTCATATTGAGGTAGTGTTATTATACATGAACAATAATCTCATGCATATGCCACCAAATTAAGTCTAACGATTTAGCCCTTGAGTTTACCATGTAATTTGCACAAAATGGTCAACGAATTTTCACATTGTATCTGCGCATTGAAGGCCATATTCAAGGTGTTACTGTGTACCAATGAACCAGAAAATCAAAAAATTCTAAAAAATTTCATTCACAACTGAAGTGACTACTTCCCGGAATAAAATTCTTGTTTTAAACATTCTCTGAATCAGAAACGCCGATCTGCTGGATATGAAAATATGCAATATGTATAAGAACGTGGATAAGAAGTTGCAAGAAGTCCAAGCGACATGTGTTAAACAGAGTATAGGAAATTCGCATGAAGTTCGACCATAATGAGCTGTTTCATTGATTTAAATATGTCTGTCGAATCGAATTTTTTATGCGTTGTCACGCAAAATATGATTCAAAGACATTTTCTCAAATAATAGTTCTTCATATTTAAACTTGTAACATCACATTAACACATTGAGGAACGTCTAACGTTGTGACAGAAAGTGATCACTTCAAGTGACTGAAAATTTTAAAACGTAGTAAGTATAGATTTAGTTAATAATGTCACAGTAATTTACAGCTAAAAAATTCAATGTTATTATCATAATTATTTCATTATTTCTGGAATTTCTGGAATGTTTTGGACAGATACTGTTAAATAAGAGTTTTCATTGTTAAAATATAACACTAACGTTTCCTGCAATTTTTGGCCAGGTTTCATTATTTTAAAATAATTAACATTTTTACTGTGTGCTGCTAACAAGTGAAAAATACTAAAAGTATTTTTCCACTTTTACGTTCTGCAGCGTACATATAAAAATATAGTGTAAGTATAGTATATTTTGATAATTAATTAAAGTAATAATACCCAGTAAACATTTTAAAACATATTAAACATTCAGTACATTACGTATGAACGTATGCTCCGAATAAATACAAAGCAGACGTCGAGATAAATGATCTGAAATGATCTGGCCGTAGATATCCATAGAACGACGTTTTATTGAGCCCATACGTGTGGTTGCTATGCAATTTCATGTGACAGACAAGTGTCAAACATACTATGGTCTCTTATGTCGTTTAAACATCCATCAAGTAGCTTACTTGTAAGGGAACTGTTTTGAAGTATACAACATCCTTTTCATCGAGCACAGGCGCACTCGCTGGCGAGAAAGAGAAAGAAAGAAAGAGAGAGGCAGACAGACAGAGACAGAGACAGAGAGACCACCCAAAGCAATATCGTACAATCGTACAATATTATTACAAAGGTTTTTCATTTTGTCGAGTGGGGTCTAATATGCCATTGCTTGTGTTTGAATCGAGGCTTGCTTCATATTATAATAGCCTAAGAGATCGCAAAGTTGGTAAATGTTTGATAACAGAATTGACATGCACTTGATTTCCACTTCTTTATGTCGAAATTCAATACTGAAACAAGCACAACAAACGTTAGTCTATTTTCCTGTGGGTTTTATAACGAAATTTGCAATGAACGGATAGTTCTGGATCGAGTACCGATTTCCAGTAGCTGGGGGAAGAGATTTTGCAGGTGATGTTGCGGACGATACTTTGGTTAAGCCACTCCCCCCCCCCACAAAAAAAAAAAAAAAAAAAAAAAAAAAAAAACAGAAAATAAACAACAGCAAGCATCCTACAATCTTGCATCTTGAGTTTTCTTGCGAAAAGTTTGGCAAAGGCAATTTTTCTCGCTGCGTTGGACACCTCAACCACACTCGCTGAGCTGGACGCTTTAATCCCTCTCCGTGGGAGATGCTACCACGTTTTTTCTTATTTTTCCCAATTCTGCCTTAATCTGTATATTGCAAGTGAATTTAGGACTTTATAAAATGTATTTAAAAATTAAAACAGAAAGAGTGTTTTATGATATAATAAAATAAAAATGAAAATATATCGTGGAAGAAAGACATAAATTAAGATGATAAGTTTGTTTGTTTATAATTTCCGTTTTTCTTTATTTTTTATTTGGCTTTTAATTCTTGAGTCTGGGATTTTTGAACTTCATAAACGGTATTTTTGTGGACTGTCTCTCATGCTTATCTTTTGGAGGAAGGTCCCTCTTTGAATTTTCAGCGTGTAGTTATTCACTGTGTTGAGCATTTTAATTGCTGGAAAAGGTGCCATTCTGAAGACTTGATACTAGCTTCTATGATACCTAGATTCTTAGTAACTTAGGTTTTGTGTTTATAATAGTATATATATATATCTGAAATACCAAAACGAAAATAAACAGAAATGGCGGTTAAGGAATACCTAAATTTCGAAAACACCGTAGATTTAACCACATTTGAACATAACTTGTACATGATAGAGTCCACTAAATTTTAGCAAAATACGAGCATAAAATTACTCCTAAAGACTTGTACTAAAAGCACTACTTAAAAGCAGGAGGCCATGAAGCTCTTGCGTCAGAATAGGTCAAAATTGACCCTCCCAAAAAACCCCACCCGTCCACCCTGTATGCCATGAAATATTATTATATTATTTTCTAATATTGCGTGCAATATAAATTTAATTCATATTTTAATTCACAAGCTGATTAATTTAAAAGAAGTTTAACGGAGGCACACCAATTGATGCAAATTTATTTTGGATTGCATAAAGAGATTGTGTGTCTTCTTGTCATTCGATTCTTTTCAGAGAAAATTAAAACATGAACATATATATTTTCTTAGATTTCCAGAACATGGGACAATTCCAAATTTCAGAAAGCATTCTAGGACATATTTTCCTTTCTTCAATATAATTTCTGGTCTTTACAGTTAGTGATCCACCTTGACCACCAGAGGTGTCACAGTCGGCGCTGTAACTTGAGCATGACTTGCTTTTCCTTCTTCTTATTTACATTTCTTTATTAATATATTTGATATCAATTTAATTTTTGTTTTTATTTCTGTGTGATGTTCAGTTCCTATGTAATGTCAAATTCTATGATTATGTGACGTCACAATTATACTATTTATTGTTATTTATATTTGAGTATTACATGTTCTCCAATAAGTAGTGCGGTTCTTAAGTATTTGGATGTGGACTAGAGCAGTTTAGTAGAATTACTAGACTATATCGCAATAAAAAACAACTAACTGGCCTCATAAATATAACAGAAGCATGCATCATAGAAATTTTAAACACTGTATTACTTTTTTCATGTTATCTATAAGTTTAAGGTTAAAGAGAATATAACTAGCACAAATTAAAATTAAAAAAGACTGCCTAAAGACTCAGTGTTAATTTTGAATTCCGTGATGATCTAACTACTGCATTCGCTAAGTAGGAGTAGGAGCGAACATCACTTCCTCACTTTCTCCCAGACCATTGCTCTAGCCCAATGTTCTAGCCCTCGCCCTTACCGTTAAAATTGAATTCGAACGATGTTGTTTGTGTTATTTCAACATTGTTGTTAATACTCATTTAATTAGATTAAGGTCTTAATATATTATAAAAATGTCCTTGAAAACAAGCGAGCATCTGTTAAGCCTAAGACTTAAGTACTTAAAATATTTTCATATTTTTAATTATTAGTGTTACAGCAAAATACTTAGATTTAAGTTATGTTAATTAAATGTGCCATGTTGCAGATTATTTTTTATATAAAATGGCAACCAATGCTGAAGTGCATTCTCTTCTTGAGGAATATTCTACAAAGAGATATTTCATTCGTCACACAGGATATCGTACAAACCATATGGCCCATGGAATAATAGCTCTGTATCATCTTGGTGCCAAAAAGGAACGCATCAGGGAATTTGCGGAAAATTATTCTGAATGCTTGGAACCACCGCGATTGGCAAAATCTCCGTTAAAACCATTCGATGTTTTTGACGAAAATGGCCGCAAACAATTACTTGGAAGAGAAATGCAATATTATGACATTAAACTGTATTATTCAACAATTTTACACGATGTTTACAGGAATGACTTGGAAAAGTTTTTGAGAAATGAATTTTACAAACTTGCTAATGGAATGCATTGTGCTGCATTGCATCCAATGCTTTCTATTGGTTATGGTTTAAGTGTAGGTAATGCAACCACTGTGACTGAAGGAATGGCATTTTTACATTATGCACATGTACGATCAGAGGGCATTCCTGAGAGTAACTTAGAAAGAATCCTTGATATACTCGAAGTACTAAAGATTATTCGCGAAAGTGACATAAAGCAAATGGCGTCAAAATACGCTGCAGATCCCGGATGGAGATTATGTAGGGAGGACTTTTTACGTTCTATGAATGTTCTTACTACTCATCCATTAATCCGTGGCCGACTTAATGAGCTGATACAACAGATTAAGCTTCCAGGTTGGTTCAACCTTAGCACATCCACAATGCAGGATATGTTACGTCTTATGGAAACTATTTTGCTATGGACTGTGACGGTGTACACGGGTGTTGAACATCGCAACGACTTTTTTCTTTTGCATGGAGTTACAAGTGCATGGAGTCTTCTAGAAATCTTGAAAACTTTCGATGACCCTCTGAAAGCATTTGATTGCATTCAGTACTACTTATTAGCGTTGTTTTCTGTTTATATAACACAAGGCTGTCCTGATATTAATGTCAGCTTTTTCAAAATGTCTCCGAACTGCACTTGGAATGATTTAAAAACTGAGGTTCTTGACGTCCATTTTGATCCACACGTTTATAAAATTGTGCAAGTATGCTCTGCACTAAGTAGAGATGTCGCAGATGGCAATACGGAGGAATTGCTCAAAAGTGCATGCAGAGTAGCAATAGATTATGATTTGAAAAGGTAAAGAAAGCATATTTAAAAATTTGGTGGGGAATTGACATTTTATAGTCAAGCACATGCTCACACATCTTAATGAGTCGATATTGCTCTAATATTCAAGTAATTTGTCACGGTAGTATGTGAAACCGTAAACTAGTCAGGCTGAAACAGTTAGCCATTTTCCCACTGTTCAAAACGCGTTCTGGTTGCAACAACGAAACTGGACGCTACTGTATAGAGACAAAGTATCTAGATGAACAATTGCTGTAAAATACATGAACATTATCCAGGTTTGTACAAAGATATAAAGTATACATATATACATATATGAACGTGGATGAACACAGCATGACGCGCTGAAAGCATTTCACACATTTCAAATGAAAAATTTCATTGAATTTATTTTTAGTTAGGTTTATGGTGTGCTGCTATTATATAATTGTTAAAGAATGTAGTTTTAAGTTACCCGATGCAAAACATTTTCATAGTCTAGCATATTGGGCGTTGTCGCTTAACATAAACCGTTGTCACTTGCTCTGAATAATTTTTCCGAAAATAACCTAAATTAGTGTAATGTTTAAGGGACCGAAAATGTTCAGATTTGAAAGAGTAATCTCAACATAGAATTATCCATGCGTGTCATTTCAGTCTAGCTCAGAGACTAAAAACCACCAGTGGAATATGAAATATTTTTTATCAGTTTTAAAACTTTCTGCAGAACTAAGTTAACCAATTCATTACCTTAAAGTAATTTGAAAGGGAGTAAAGAATATATAGAAGTAAATTATATTTTTAATCAAATGCATTTTGTCTAAATAATATGATAACAGTGAAATGTGCATTTGGATCAATTTATAAAAAAAAAGACATTCTATTTTTCAGTGCTTTACAATATTATTCTATGTTTAATATACTCGCCACTACCTGTACCGTTAATGTCATGTAATGCATTACTGAAAATACCTACTTGATATCTCCAGATCAAGTTAACTAGAGATGCGTTTGTCTTTTTGTCCTCTTTTCAAGGAAGAATACATTTACATACTTCTGTTTTATCTACAAAAACGAGAACAAAATGAATTGGTATAAGAAATTCATGGTTACCTGTCTCACACTGGTACGCTTCCAATCTGAGACCATGCCACGTCTGTAGGTAAAGACGTACAGTTTTATTTGTTTGTTTGGTGCCTAACGTACCGTTTACCAACTTTGATGGGTGTATCGGCACGCACTTGGTAAAGGAACAAGTGGGAGGATAAAAAGGAAGAATGAAGAAATAGTAAAAGCGGAGTTGGAAAGAAAAAAATCGATTCCGATTAGTTGCCTCCCATGCGAGGATCAGAAAGCAGTGGGTGTATTCTGAAGTTTTCTCCCAACCCACAGGGGGAAAGGCGTACAGAGCGATCGATGAAGGGAGGTACCATATGTTCTGAATAACAATATTATAATCTCTACTTGCAACGAGGATAAAGTCACTTCCGTTAGCATGACGCATGAACTGACAAATGTCTCCTGACTGTAGAAAAAACCATCATTCAATCATTCATTTGACAGAACAAAAAGGCATTTATAGTTTTGTTTATCCGCGTAAATGTAGACTATACCAAATTATTTAAACGTAAAAACAATGAAATCAAAATGCACCCTGATGATTTAGGAAAGTAGTGGGAATTTTCAGCATCTCCTTAAAATTTACAGATGTACCTCCTGTTTCTCTCAAGAATAATATCACCTGCCTCAGATTCAAGAGACGTGCATTTTATCGCACATTTAGTTGTCGAGCGTACGCTGTTGTTTCCAACTTTTCACCAGTGCCTTTCAAGACCTAGAATTACTTTAATATTTCTTGGTATACTTCCTCTAAAACAAACTAGAACTAGAACCACACCACAGCGTGCTAAATGCAATCAAATTTCACATTTTATCCATAGTTATGTGTCTGTATAAAATTGCTAAATTTAACCCTTTTATGTTTCTCTTGTTCTCAGGTTATCATAACATACAATAGCTATTCTGCAGTTCCCTTAAATGCACTTAAACAGGGAATGCACTTAAACAGGAAGAGAGAGAGAGAGAGAGAGAGAGAGAGAGAGAGAGAGAGAGAGAGAGAGAGAGAGAGAGAGAGAAAGATAGAGAGATTTTATGTTTGAAAGAACGAAACATATTAATCATATGACAAATACAAATAAATAAAGTACTAGAGGATACTGAAACCTTTAAAAATGTTTCAAAAGAGCTTTCTGTTGCATTTAGTTATTTATATTGCAACTGAACTGCATTGTACAATTTGGGTCATGGTAGAGACATGAGAATGCGTAGGTCGAACAGTGTAGGAACAATGATTTCTATAAATGGTAAGAAAGAGCAGCACCAGTTCACTGACAGCTTAACCAATGCCATGTATTCTGATGATAGACAGGTCCGGGTGCATGCTAGTTTACGAATAAGACACACAATCAACGAGTATATAGGTATCTACTTGATGGTGCAGAAAGTTGAAGGACTCCATGACCATACTTAATGTCATGTGGGTACTTAAATGCATATTCTACTGACAGCCATAAATAATTAGATACATCTGAAGAACAGTGTTGTATTGATATCTCTTGGAGTTGTCGGAAGAAATGTCGTTATTTTTATGGCTGAACAAACTTGCGAGAAAAGCACTGTATTGTCCTTCATTTTAGAATCCATTTTTTAAGTTCTTCAACGTGTTTTAGAAAATTTAGCTATCGAAAGTTATATGTTGTTAAACTATGAAAGACAGTCTAAATTTATTATGCTTCGGGTGAAAAAGTATCAAAGGGGTGTAAAAGTAATGTAAATGAGGTGACGTGAGGTAAATATGGTAGGTAGGTAAACGAAAATGGTGTAAATAAAGTGAGGCAAACAAAGTGGAAGTGAAGTTAATAAAGTAGAATTAAAGTAGAATAAAAGTAGGATTAAATAGTAGGCAAATAACGAGGAAGTTAGGTAAGTAAAGGGATAATGAGGTTATTAGAGGGGAAGTGACGTACATTAATGAGAATTAATCAAATCAGTAGGAAGTGACTTGAATGAAGTCGAAGTGAGAGAAATAAAGGGAAATTAAGGTAAATAAAGGAGAACTACTATAAGTGAGGTAAATTAATTAGAATTAATAAAATAAGTAGGAAGTGACGGGAATAGAAGGGAATTTGGGTAAATGAAGGGGAAGTGGTATATTAAGTAATAATGTAATAAAACTATCTCACATTGAGTTGTTTCGAATTTTACGAAACAAGGCGGGATTTTTTGCTTTTTTATGAACCATAAATGAAGAAAAATCGGGTTACAATATGTTCCCCTCTTCCAGTCCTAAAGCGATCAATGAATCGATACCCTCAGACCATTCCCTAGGAAATCAAACTACCTTCCTTCACGCTAAATCTAACTCTTCTTAGTAGCCTATTGGAAATTGTTTCTGATCTGCGTCTACCTTAATGCATACATCAACCCACCCATCACACGTGCACACAAAAAATAAATATGCTTTTGATTTGCATACATCAGCAAAAACATAACTTGATCTGGGGCTGTACCGGCGGGATTAGTGCAAAAACCCATGTAGAGGAAACCATATGATTGTTCCGGTTCTACTGACCTACCCATAAATCACTCACTCCCTTAAACCATCTCCCTACCCTAACCCACCCCCTAGACCCCCACAGACCTACCACACTCCCCACTCCGATTGTATATTATACGCAGAAAGTGCACGCATTCGCCGTTCTGCTTCAAAATTGAGTGAAAATGAAATCAAACAAACAAATGAATTTCAATACCTTTGTTTTGTGACATAAACAGTTTGAGTTCGAGAACATTTGGTAAAGGTTCGAATTGTTAAAGTCACAATGCTCAGTTTAAAAAATGACACACTCAGTGTTCAGTAATTGGGTTTGTCCTCCATGAAGCTCAGTGCGTTTTTTTTTTGCAGCATGTGATTTTGGATACTGCGTCGTGGATTTCGCATTGTGGATTCTGCATTGTGGATTCTGCATTGCGGATTCTGCATTGTGGATTCTGCGTTGTGGGCTCTGTGTTGGGGATGCTATATTGTGGATTCTGCTTTGTGGAACGCCTGTCCACTCCTTACACAAGAGGTCCTGTAGGTGTTGGTGCCTAGATTCTGGATTCATCTATCATTTACAGATCCGACAAGTGTTCAATGGGATTCAAATCTGGGGACTCAGCGAGTCACGCCATGCGCCTTATAACTTTTGCGTAAAAAATGCATTGAGAGTCCTGCCCCTATGTGGTAGCTTACTATTACCCTTAAGAACGAATACATCACAGATCGTTCCCGCGTATGGGGAGTACGTGTGTATAAAAAATGCCGTCCACGTAACACTGTGAAATTAAAGTGCCATGGACAAACACACCATCCGTTAAGCAACCAACGGATAGCCAACTGATACACGACGCTGAAGGAATATTTTATTCTTTAATTTGAAACATTTACATATTTGAAAAATAAAGCTGTATTTTTAAGGTTCTTTTATGAAAATTTAACACTAACACGTTGTTCTTGCTTGTTTTATTAGAAAAGCTAGTGATGATTTTTTTAAAAAAATAATGTGTTTATTAGTGTATGCACACCCCTTTAACAGGAGTTTTTTTTAAAGATGGGGGATGTATAACGGAGAGCAGTGACGCTGTCATTTATGCATAACTAAAATGCTAGCTGCAGTTTGAAGTATTGGGTGCTTGCCAGTTAATTAATTAATGCCTGTCATGCACGAAACAGATAATGAAATACATTAGAAAGTGCCAGCTCGCTCTGTTATCATAGGTTTTGAAAGTTTGATTTAGACATTTCTTTGTGCTGATTTTATATGTGCCTTGTCGTGAAGGATCGCCATTTCCGCTTTCAATAGTTTTCCTCTAGTCTTATATTGAGTCTTCTGTACATAATTTTTTAACACAGAGCAGTCATAATATAGCTGTGATTATAACAAGTTTTATCAATTCACATATTTTTAATGTCCAAAAAAGACATTTGAGGTCAGAGTAGGTCGGTAAGAATTGCTAATTTCGTTTCAAAGGCATCTTTTAAGAGGCGAGCCAGCACCCGACTGTCGGGTGTCAGGAACCCTACACCGTGAAACATATTTTAATAGACTCTACCGATTTCCAAGACGCCCACTCACGTCATTTCAGAGCTGACTGCTTGAGGCAGGTCTTTGATGAAGTAGAACTTTTACAATTTTTAAAAGAAATGTTAAAAGAAATCAACCTGTATCAGTATTTCTAGTCGGATTTTACTTTATGATTTTAGAATATACACATTTTTAGCTTACCTAGATTTTTAACTTGTAGTATGGTTTTCTAGTCACTAATTACTGACATGTTCTGACACACTGCAACCCGCTAAGGGTCGGTCGTGTGGTTAAACAAATCACATAATTAATTAACTAACTTCAAAAGGGGGTAATTGTCATTCAGTACAGAGCGTTTTTAACAAATTAAGGTTAATTTGAAATGGTCACCCGTGTTTAGAGGTCTTGGCGTTATTATGGCTAGGAATCGGGGGAGGTGGGAGCAAATCGTATCGTATATGTTACCAAACGTGTCCATATCATCGGGGAAACGGGAGCGAGTTGAAAGTGGGAGAAGTAGGGGGATAATTTTGGATCCACAAGAGATCTGCAAGGATTTCCAATTTTATTTTATAAAGGGTAATTGTCATTCAGTACACTGCATTTCCAACAAAAAACTGGTTATTTCGGAATTACACTCCGAGTTCGGTTAAAATGCAGATATTATTATATTATTATATTGTTATTATATTATTTCAAAATGATTTTTGGATTTGGGATTAAAATAGGTATAGGCTCACAATTTATGCAATGACGTTGCTTGTTCCTAATTATAGCCATATTTGTACAGCAACATTGTATATTTTAGGATTATTCATTGAAAATTTGTGGTCAGAATCAATAATAAGCAAAGAAGTTATATGCATATATATGTAATGACAAGGCGTAAAATCTACATCGAAATAATAACCACAACAATGTTATAACCACAATTTAGGAGTAACCATTGGAAAATAACAGGAACAACATGGAGATGTTAAGACCAAAGATTTAAACAGACTTTAAGCATGAATGTTCGTATAAAGTACAGATTATTTAATAGGAACCAGTTCATTGCATTGGTAAGTTTAATTTGCCTGGTATTGATTGACTGGTCTAATTTATACGCCGTTGTGCTCAAATACAGATCAAAGGATAACAAGTTAATACAAAAACTAAACAGATGTCATTTTAAGTTTAGCGAGTGAAATCGAATTCCCTCAGGAAGTACAAAACCAATCATTCATCAGCCCACAGCATATTAACGAAAGTTTATCCCTTTTAATTAATGTTTCAAATACATCATAAAACTAGACATGCATTTCTCGCGCAGTGGACTTTACTACCCCAGTGTCCGTAGAAAAGTAATTTCGTTATGGTCTCAAGCTCGAGATTAGCCCTTTTCCCACTTCTTTACTGAGACTTCCCCGGCCTTTCGTAACCAAAAACAAAACGCGGAAAAGGGGGCAATTTTGAGGCCAGACGTGGTCCGCGCAGAGTGTCAATTTAAAAAGAAAGTAATTTGCATTCAGGGAGTCTTTCCCACGAAAGATTGAATTTCACAGCACCACTCCTCGTTTGGTTAAAGGGGGTCTCCTTGTAAAATTAGCAATCCACGTTCAGAGATCGTTTTAATAAGCTTGGTAGCCATTTGGTACGCGAGTACCCCCCCTCCCACCACCACCCCGCCTCGGATAAATACATTGCAGAATACATTGGAATACTACAACATTATTTCTACAACTTTATGTGTGTGTTTTGGATTTCTTTTTTTCGGGGGTGGATAGAAAATAAATAATTGCAATATTAAACAAAATATATGAATTGCAATGTAATCTTTTTCATGTTGTCATGGACAGGGATGCGTCTGGTTGGGGAAAGTAGGGAGAATCAGGGGGGGGGGGGGCGAGCAGGGGGAAAGTTGAGGGAAAAGGACAGGGGGAGTCTTTTGCTCTGTTACCCCCACTCTAGGTTTTTGCCAAAGCACGGGTTACTCTTCTGTATGGTATGCTGAAAAGTAATTTACGGGTAAGTCGGCCAGTTAATACCCAATACACTCTGACAGCGTTCCAAATACCGTCACAGAATACTGAAATCATTTTTTTCGGGAGTAGTGGGGGTGGGGGGGGGCGTATGAGGCGTGATGCTGTAACATCAAAGGACATCTGTAACACGCGGTGGTACTGATTATCACCGATGGAAAACCCAGTGGTATGTGCTTTTAAGGTGTGCGCGGTTTAATGGTGCGATAAAGTGTGATTCAATAAGCAAATTGCAAGCTGTCAATCACTACCGAGTGAAAATTTACCGACAGGGAAAAGTTACACAACTGTGAGCACAAGCTCATAGAAAAGGCATTTTCTACGAAATGCAAAACTTACGACAGTTTTCCAGACAATTCTTGCATTTGCTTACTTATGTATTTATGTGATTTACTTAACAATGACGACCGTTGATGGATATTGGTCTTTTAAGTATAGTTAACTTCTGCATTTCCTGTAAAAATCAGTGGTAATTACAAAATTAGCTCATTCATATAGAAATACTGATAATATCACGGGCCTGGTTCATTCATATACAAACACTTTCAATTAAACATTACTCGTTTATTCATACACGAATATGGTCATAAATTGTTATTGTCGTGCATTAAGAATAATTTGTGTTATATGTTATACATGTTATATGGGAGGACAGGGGAGAGGTCAATTTATTTATTATAAGCTTTGATGTACTATTAAGTTAAGTGTCCTTGTGCTTCACAACAAATAAACAAAGCGTGTGAATAACTCATTCAGGGCCTTATATGGTAGCGTTTAGGAGCAGTAGAGCAAACGACACAGCATTAACATTTGCACCATTTTTACATAGTTCTTACCGCCCCACAGAGCTATTTTGAGGATATAACGCTGCTTTTGTAGTTTTCTAACTCGTGTTTCTACTTGAAATCACAAAAAACATTGACGTTGGATGAAGTCTGATGTCTGTTATGCCGTCTTCATATACAATAAATTTTATGCATTTGGAGTTTGAAAGTATTTATATAAATAATGTTAACAGTTTTTGCAATGACTCTTTGTTTGATTTCTCACGCACAGTAGATGTCTTGTATTCAATTATAGTTTAAAGTCCTAATCCAATTGTCCTAATGAACCAGAAATGCAAAATAGAAAATCTCATTAGATGACATTATCAATTCAAATATCGATCGCCTAACTTATAATAGCACAACTCAGAATATTGCATTCTTTACATAACAGCATCACATCAAACATTGATCTGTTGAGATAAAATATCACTCAAAGTAATGTGATCTTCAGATAACACCCAGCTTAAAACACTGGTATCTTTAGATATAATATCTATTCAAATAATGGTCTCTTCAGATAACAGCCAGAAATAACGACATTTTATTGAGTCCTGCCCTTAATAACGAATACATGACAGATCGTTCCCGCGTATTGGGAGTACGTGTGTATAGAAAATGCCGTACACGACACTGAAGGAATATTTTATTCTTTAATTTGAAACATTTACATATTTGAAAAATAAAGCTATATTTTTAAGGTTCTATTATGAAAATTTAACACTAACAGGTTGTTCTTGCTTGTTTTATTAGAAAAGCTAGTGGTGATTTTTTTGAAAAAAATAATGTGTTTATTAGTGTATGCACACCCTTTTAACAGGAGTTTTTTTTAAGACGGGTGATGTATAAGGGAGAGCAGTGAGCTGTCATTTATGCATAACTAAAATGCTAGCTGCAGTTTGAAGTATTGGGTGCTTGCCAGCTAATTAATTAATGCCTGTCATGCACGAAACAGATAATGTAATACATTAGAAAGTGCCAGCTCGCTCTGTTATTATAGGTTTTGAAAGTTTGATTTAGACATTTCTTTGTGCTGATTTTATATGTGCCTTGTCGTGAAGGATTGCCATTTCCGCTTTCAATAGTTTTCCTCTAGTCTTATATTGAGTCTTCTGTACATAGTTTTTTAACACAGAGCAGTCATAGTATATCTGTGATTATAAGAAGTTTTATCAATTCACATATTTTAAATGTCCAAAAAAGACATTTGAGGTCAGAGTAGGTCGGTAAGAATTGCTGATTTCGTTTCAATCTCATCTTTTAAGAGGCGAGCCGGTACCCGACTGTCCGGCGTCAGGAACCCTACACCGTGAAACATATTTTAATAGACTCTACCGTTTTCCAAGACGCCCACTCACGTCATTTCAGAGCTGGCTGCTTGAGGCAGCTCTTTGATGAAGTAGAACTTTTACAATTTTTAAAAGAAATTTTAAAAGAAATCAACCTGTATCAGTATTTCTAGTCGGTTTTTACTTTATGATTTTAGAATATACACATTTTTAGCTTACCTAGATTTTAACTTGTAGTATTGTTTTCTGGTCACTAATTACTGACATGGTCTGACGCACTGTAACACGCTAAGGGTCGGTCGTGTGGTTAAACAAATCACATAATTAACTAACTAACTTCAAAAGGGGGTAATTGCCATTCAGTACAGAGCGTTTCCAACAAATTGAGGTTATTTTGAAATGGTCACTCGTGTTTAGAGGTCTTGGCGTTATTATGGCTACGAATCGGGGGAGGTGGGAGCAAATCGTATCGTATATGTCACCAAACGTGTCCATATCGGGAGCGAGTTGGAAGTGGGAGGAGTAGGGGGATACTTTTGGGTCCACAAGAGATCTGCAAGGATTTCCAATTTTATTTTAAAAAGGGTAATTGTCATTCAGTACACTGCATTTCCAACAAAAAACTGGTTATTTCGGAATTACACTCCGAGTTCGGTTAAAATGCAGATATTATTATATTATTATATTGTTATTATATTATTTCAAAATGATTTTTGGATTTGGGATTAAAAATAGGTATAGGCTCACAATGTATGCAATGACGTTACTTAATCTTTCGTGTTCCAAGTTATAGCCATATTTGTACAGCAACATTGTATATTTTAGGATTATTCATTGAAAATTTGTGGTCAGAATCAATAATAAGCAAAGAAGTTATATGCATATATACGTAATGACAAGGCGTAAAATCTACATCGGAATAATAACCACAACAATGTAATAACCACAATTAAGGAGTAACCATTGGAAAATAACAGGAACAACATGGAGATGTTAAGACCAAAGATTTCAACAGACTTTAAACATGAATGTTCGTATAAAGTACAGATTATTTAACAGGAACCAGTTCATTGCATTGGTAAGTTTAATTTGCCTGGTATTGATTGACTGGTCTAATTTATACGCCGTTGTGCTCAAAAACAGATAAAAGGATAACAAATTAATACAAAAACTACACAGATGTCATTTTAAGGTTAGCGAGTGAAATTGAATTCCCTCAGGAAGTACAAAACCAATCATTCATCAGCCCACAGTATATTAACGAAAGTTTATCCCTATTAAATAATTTTTCAAATACATCATAAAACTAGACATGCATTTCTCGCGCATTGGACTGTACTACGCCAGTGTCCGTAGAAAAGTAATTTCGTCATGGTCTCAAGCTCGAGAGTAGGCCCTTTTCCCACTTCTTTCCTGAGACTTCCCCGGCCTTTCGAAAAAGGGGCAATTTTGAGGCCAGGCGTGGTCCGCGCGGAGTGTCATTTAAAAAGAAAGTAATTTGCATTCAATACGGAGTCTTTCGAACGAAAGATTTAATTTCACAGCACCACTCCTCGTTTGGTTAAAGGGGGTCTCCTTGTAAAATTAGCAATCCACGTTCAGAGATCGTTTTAATAAGCTTTGTAGCCATTTGGCACGCGAGTACCCCCCCACCACCACCACCCCGCCCCGGATAAATTAATTGCAGAATACATTGGAATACAACATTACTTCTACAACTGTATATGTGTGTGTTTTGGATTTCTTTTTTTTCGGGGGGGGGGGGGTAGTATGTAAATAAATAATTGCAATATTAAACAAAATATATGAATTGCAATGTAATCTTTTTCATGTGGTCATGGACAGGGATGCGTCTGGTTGTGAAAAGTAGGGAGAATCAGGGGGGAGGGGGACCAGCAGGGGAGGGGTTGAGGGAAAAGGACAGGGGGAGTCTTTTGCTCTGTTACCCCCACTCTAGGTTTTTGTCAAAGCACGGGTTACTCTTCTGTATGGTATGCTGAAAAGTAATTTACGGGTAAGTCGGCCAGTTAATACCCAATACACTCTGACAGCGTTCTAAATACCGTCACAGAATACTGAAATCATTTTTTCGGGAGTAGTGGGGGTGGGGGGGGGCGTATGAGGCGTGATGCTGAGGTAGTAAACAAAGGACATCTGTAACACGCGGTGGTACTGATTATCACCGATGGAAAACCCAGTGGTATGTGCTTTTAAGGTGTGCGCGGTTTTATGGTGAGATAAAGTGTGATTCAATAAGCAAATTGCAAGCTGTCAATCACTACACAGTGAAAATTTACCGACAGGGAAAAGTTACACAACTGTGAGCACAAGCTCATAGAAAAGGCATTTTCTACGAAATGCAAAACTTACGAGTTTTCCAGACAAATCTTGCGTTTGCTTACTCATGTATTTATGTGATTTACTTAACAATGACGACCGTTGATGGATATTGGTGTTTTAAGTATAGTTAACTTTTGCATTTCCTGTAAAAATCAGTGGTAATTATTAAATTAGCTCATTCATATGAGCTAATCATCATATCATTCATACTGATAATATCACGGGCCTGGTTCATTCATATACAAACACTTTCAATTAAACATTACTCGTTTATTCATACACGAATATGGTCATAAATTGTTATTGTCGTGCAATAAGAATAATTTGTGTTATATGTTATACATGTTATATGGGAGGACAGGGGAGAGGTCAATTTATTTATTATAAGCTTTGATGTACTATTAAGTTAAGTGTCCTTGTGCTTCACAACAAATAAACAAAGCGTGTGAATAACTCATTCAGGGCCTTATATGGTAGCGTTTAGGAGCAGTAGAGCAAACGACACAGCATTAACATTTGCACCATTTTTACATAGTTCTTACCGCTTCACAGAGCCATTTTGAGGATATAACGCTGCTTTTGTAGTTTTCTAACTCGTGTTTCTACTTGAAATCACGAAAAAACATTGACGTTTGATGATGTCTGATGTCTGTTATGCCGTCTTCATATACAATAAATTTTATGCATTTGGAGTTTGAAAGTATTTATATAAATAATGTTAACAGTTTTTGCAATGACGCTTTGTTTGAATTCTCACGCATAGTAGATGTCTTGTATTCAATTTTAGTTTAAAGTTCTAATCCAATTGTCCTAATGAGGCAGAAATGCAAAATAGAATATCTCTTTAGATAACGGTTTCATTCCAAATATTGATCAACAAACTAATAATAGCACAACTCAGAATATTGCGTCCTTTACATACCAGTATCACATCAAACTTTGATCTGTTTAGATATAATATCACTCAAAATAATGTTCTCTTTAGATACCAACCAGCTTAAAATAATGGTATCATATAATACCTACTACCTATTCACAATTCAAATAATGGTCTCTTCAGATAACAGCCAGAAATAACGACATTTTATCGACATTTGTTTCCATGACAATGCGTATTTAGGCAATAAGTAATTTTGCGTATATTTCTTTCAAATTATATTAAACATTGATATTACTATTGTTCCGTATGCCAGAGATCCATTATTCCCAGGTTAAACTCTGTTTCGGTTTTGATGTGTCTCGTTTCATGTTCACATATATTATACATCTCATGTGCCTATCTTTCGTGTTAAAAATATTATGAGTTGTATATATGATATGCATCATTGCATTGTCATTGTATTACCCATTAAAAGTACATAATTACGTAATAGGCCCAAAGTGAAAGAGGTAGAAATATAGCAATTCTGTTTTACCCATTATCATTTGCTTCGTCACAGAGCATTTTACCGCCCCCACCCCTTCCCTCTTGTCACGCGTACCTGTTATTTTTGTGACATATTTCAAGGTTAACAGCTATTAAATTAAAACTCAGATCAGGCATTAAGGTCTTTTTTGTCTAGAGAGACACCACCTAATGCTACGCTTTGGCTAATTTGTTTTTGTTAACATTTAATGGGTCACAAGGCAACTCATTAACAAATTAGATGCATTTATCACATATAGTTTATAACCTGACATTTACTGCCCGTTGTTTCTGGTGATCTAGGTGGCCATTTTTACTGCATAAGCTTAGAATGTATTCCGGTATTAGTTGCCATATTTTCAAGTAAAAGCATGTAGGTTAAAATCTTGGCCATGAAGTTAGTGACAAATGTGCATGTATTTTTACACCTTTTGGTGTTAGCTTTTCGAGTACGAAGCTACAGTCTCCAAATTTGCTTGAGCAACCATGAGAGGGAAACATGTAAAGAAGAAACTACCTTTAACGTCATCCTGACCTGTGAAGAGCCAGAATACTTAGATATTCTACAAGCGTCCATTTTATAACGACACAGCATCAAGTCCTTCATGTTGTAATGTGACTTTTTACGATAACGGGATCTGTCAGGCGAGGGCTAGTATTTATCAATCCCGTGGCATGACTGATATTATCGATGCGTGTAATGGAAAAAGCGAATGTAACGTCACTGCGATGTCATGGAGCATGGAGAGTGTATGTGAAGATGACTTCTGTGTCGAGAATAATTGCATGGCCTCTCATCTTGAGTTCATTTACCATTGTTTGCACGTCTCTACTACAGAAGGTAAGCAATTTCTCAACCTAGTATTTTAGTTCATTGTATTCCAAACAGTTTTCATGTGCAAATATCAAATAATAGCTGTGGAAAATTATTGAACAAAATTTTAAACTAGCAAATTATTAAAACTCGCACGTGATTAAATGCCATTGCAAAAACATCAGAAAGAAAACATGGAAAAACATTTTTTTAATTCAGAAGAAAGATGTTAAGCTCTATCGACATGACACAATAAGACACAATAACGCACATTTGTCGATAAGAAAACCCAGATTTTACATGATTCGAATAAAATATATCTTTTGATTGCAAATAAATGGAGTAAATTGGTAGTAAAGTTGTTGAGAGAAAACAAAAACATGTAAAAGAAATAGGGTATAAAAGTTTCTTTCGTTTTTTTCCATAGTTCAGAAAAGCGCAGACAGTTTCCTTCGAAACATATGATCTACTTCCGCTCATTGGTAGCAGTTGATACTTGTCACTCATTGACCGCTGCTTTTCTTGATGTCTACAATTTAAATATCTATGTATATATTGTCTTAAATTTGAAAAGGAACATTCTTTATGCAGTAAGCCCTACACAGATCTGAATTAAAACTCTTCAAAGCACATTTATAAGCTATCGGTGAATCACTGAATGCTGGTACTAATGTGATTAGATGCTGTATTCGCATTCGATTACCAAGTTAGAAATTTTTTAAATGCTGTTGTCGAGAGGACCCAATTGCTCTATACTGACAAGTGTTTGCAATGAAAACGCTAATGTATTAAATACAAACGCAGCCTTTTAGCTGTGTGTGTGCGGGCATTTATTGACAAATCTAAGTTGAAATAATATTCTTCTCTCGTTTTCATGTTGTCTGAGATTCTATGATCTACCGATTGTAGAAGATGCACAACATAATCTTAAATAGAATGTATTTTCAGAGAATTTAAATATTACCGTTGAAACTTCGCACGATGAATCACAAACAACACACGCCAGAGAAACAGTAACACAATTACGGAACAGTGGTAAGTCGTTTAATTTTATTTAGTAAACTCTTGAAATAATTTTAAATTACGAAATTGTAAAATTGTTTTGATTAATTACACAGCTCACGTATAACTAAAAATAATTTATGAACTTCTCTCTGAACGTAAAATATTAGCAGTGCGGCCTCCCCTAAAATAACTACGATAATACATTAAAGAATAACATATAAATAAAAGTGCTGAAAAATTAAATTGTAACTAAAAAATGCCAGCATGTACTTGTAAATATTAACATAAATTTTAAAAGACATTTATTTTGCAGATAATGGAGGTAGTACCGTTACAACGCAACAAAGATTAGAAACAACACAGTTTAGTGTAAAAAGTACGGATTCTCTAGATATATAAATAGGAAATGGAAAAAGTCGCCCCCATAACAGCTTAAAATATTTCGTTTAAGAATGATATTGTAGCTCACAATATTATCCAAATTAGCTTTGAAAAATTACTGTAATGGTAAGTAAATAGTTATGCATTCCATAGAATACGCTGAATTAAAGTCTTGTTAAAACTGGTTATCATTAGTGACCTGAAAATAGCCAAAATGAATGAAAAAGTCCTAAAACACAGAAATGGGTTGACTGGTTGGAAAAACCCTCCTGTAGCTTGTATCACTGGGTAGCAAAACCCCAAAAGCTGAGGGGGAACGGTAGTCGGATTGGTCAAAACGCGAGCATCAGTTTTATATATTTCCTGAGTGATGGTGCAGTTATAACGTGTCATTAAGTCATGTTTTGCACTCATCTGTGAAATTTTACATTGGCCAGTTACGGACACATTTTCGGTAGTACCAAGCGAGTCGTTTTCGATACTTGAAAAGAGGAGACCACACTTCTACATGTTATACGCTTCTCAAAAGCCTACTTTTTCATTTGAATGCGCACCGGCAATCAAGAAATAAAACATCTTACTTTAACGAAAGACAAAAAAGCATTTGCTGTCACCACAGTAAAGACTATTGCTGCACGAATGGGGAAAATTAAGGCACGTATATAATGTTTGGCGAATTGAAAATGTGAAAGACACTAACTCATAACAACATAATATAAATATTGTAATAGGTATAACACAAATGCTTACATGACACTTCTTGTGGTAGAGAATCCAGGAACTACCAACGAAACGCCTCAACATGAATCACATGCATCTTCGGACAGCCCAAACATTACAGTACGGATTGAAGAAGGTCAGATATCAAATTGACGTTTTTAGAACTGCAATTAATTCATGAGCGCTGCAAAGCTTATTCCTGTAATTGATTGTGGGTTGAAATTAAAGAGAGCTAATATTACTTTATTATTATTGCTTTTATAGAACAGAATTGTCCAAAAAAAAGTTATTTATTTTTTTACGAACCGATGCCTTTTGAAGCTAGTTGGAGACTGTTTTTCGCAAAGCATATATTTCAGATCGACATACTGTTACGTATTGACATACTACATACTGTGTATCTTGCTAAAAAGCAAATTCCTTTTTTGAAATGTTTTAGAAAAAGGAGCCGTTAAATCAATTGACTCAGTTTAAAAAGGAAAAGTTTCACATATTTGTAATTAGAAAAAGTGTGCATTATATTTGTCTCTTCTAACATATCCAGTAAATGACTGTTATTAAGTAATTGCCACAATAGACTCCACTCATCCTATTTTTTCGGTAGAGAGAGTAATCCTTTTATTTGTTTGTGAAGGCCGCACTTGCCCAGTGCTTAACATGCAACAAACGTAGTTGTGTTTGTTTAAAGCACTTAGGCTTAATGTATCTTTCATTTATTTGCTTTTAGGATCAATGTTGCAGATTTTCATTATCACAGCTAGGCGTACAGTACATCAGAGGCTCCTTTGTCAGTTACTGACTGCAACATTTATTAACTGTAGACAATGTATTTCCGCCATCAACTATTGGAAAACTATCTGTATCTCGATATCTACAAAATCTGAAACTCAATTAAACGTATTTCTCTTTGACAAATAAACACATATCGTCTGGCTTTAGGTGTCCCTTAGACAAATAAACAACACGTTTACTGGGTTCAAGCATCCCTGTGACAAATACACATACATACTTACTTCAAAGTTCTATCTGACAAGTGCACATACATATTGCCTGGCTTTAAATTTTAAGTGAAAAATACGCCTACTTAAGTACTTGTGTGATACTATGAAAATTATTGACATGTTTATCAATGACACTATTGTTTGGTCATTTCACACATAGATTGCTTGGAAGGAGATTCATGGGATTACACTGGAACTACACACACGACTTCAGAAGGGCACGAGTGTCAGAGGTGGGATTCACATGTCCCTCACTGGCACTGGTATACTGACCTAGATTTATTCCCTGATACTGACTGGAGTACTGTTGGTAACAACTGCAGGTATCTTTTTACTGATATTTATAATATTTATTTCACACAATCATAAGTTCTTTCGATGTTCTTCAGATCTACCGAATATATGTGTGTCTTTCAGAATAAGCTAAATCAGATCCCACTTGCAACATCCAATAACCAACCGAGAAGGACAGAGAAATATTTTTCTTATGTATACCTTTATATATATATATATAAAGCCCGCACAATGAAGACAATTCGTTAAAATTTGTAGCTCTCAAGTAGACAAAAAATAAGGGGGGCCAAAGGTCGGTCTCCTTTATTTTTGGGCTACAAAAATATTAGAAAGATGATTACAATAAAAACGTAGTGTAATACCGTAAACTATAGGTCAATATCTATTTATTAACTTTAAAATCTATTTTGTAAATTAACTGATGAAATTTTAAATCAATTCTCAACTGACTTCCTTGTTTATTTTATAAATGTGAGAAAGCACTCTTACAGAGACCATTTTAAATTGCGTTTAAATGACATAATCGAGTGTTTATTATACCAGAAAAGTGTTTTGATGTTCTGCAGTATTTCTGCGTTGGATGCTGTGATTTTTAGAGCATGGTCTTCTTATAAGCCTGAAGTATTGCTTGTAATCAAATAGCTAATTGGTACGGGAAAATTCGCATTTCGGCTATCAGACAGTTTTCTGTACTGTGAAGCAATGTTTTTAACGCAAACTACAAACCTTCATTAGTGTGACCTTGCCCCAAACGTTTGTGAGCATGTGGCAAGCATGTCGGTGTTTGACATGACTGTGTCAATCTAGAATGCAAAAAATTATTTATCATTCTTACTTCGGCAGCACGCTGTCATTTGGTATATAACACACAATTGTCTTGCTCCCTGTTTGTTACATGATCCATTTGATTTAGAAAAGAGAACTATATTTTGACTGTGGATTAGTTATTTTGGCTTGGATCTCTTTGTTATGTCAGGGAGCATTTTTATTACCTATGAGTGCATTTTCTTTGTTACCTTGGTGTGTCTTTTATTTATCATCATGACATACGTTTTCGTTCTTATCTTTGAATGCACTTGGATGTAATTGTGTATCTCTCAAAGAGAATTCAGGATTTTACGAAATCCCCCCAAAATAGGAATACCATGTAAGTCCTGGTGATACGAACTCAAACTGATGAAAACAAACCAAAATAATTCAAAAATGTTCATCAAAAAAGTAATTTGCCAGCACTCCCAGAAAGATTTCTGAGGATATATGTATATTTCATCAGCTATAATATTAACGACACTTGGTTTGCCTTTTAAAACTAATTTCTAGTTTTAGATTCATACTGATGTTACCGAAAGTGTAACTGACATACACCAAAGTAGACTAGTGATGTAATTAGTAGCTGGTGTGCTTGTTACTTTTTGTGTTTTTTTTTTGCATAAATTGCCACATTTGTGGCTCACACATGTATATCTGAGTCTCTTTTGTGTTTCTAGTCATGTTCTAAATACTTTTCGCAACATTTATTTTACAGAAATCCAGATTTTGATGTCAATGGTCTTTGGTGTTACGTCACAGACGCAGATATGATTTGGGATTATTGTGACGTGCCACTTTGTGGAGGTAGGTTTGTACAATATGGCATTTTGTTAAAGTAAGTAATCACGACATCTCAGTTTATAAAGGTAAGTGAGCACAACACACAAGGCTGTCACATTAGTACGTAATACATGCAATGCTGTAATTAAGTAATATTTGCCGTTCATTGTCAAAGTAACTAAATACGAAATACAACTCTGCCAAGAAAAGTAAATACGAATCACCACTGTGTCATGGTGAGAAAGCACGATATAGCAATTTGTCAAGCTAATAAAATGTTATATGCCAGTCTACAAAGGTATATTAGTACGACATAGCACTCTATTAAGACTAGAAGACTATTAAGACTAGAAAGTACGACATACGACTCTACCGAGGTGAGTAACTTTCACACCTGCTTCAGTAATGGTAATAAAGAACGACACCTCAGCATGTCATGGTAATCTAGTACGAAATTCTGCTCGAATAAAAAGTTTATACATCATATTCCCTACTGAGCAACTAAAATATTAGTTTTTGTGTAATAGGTAAGTATTGCCGACTAATAGATGCTATATCTTATGATTTTTCTTTTGATTGTTCAATGGTTCGAAATTGAATTTGTTTAATAATGTGAACACTATTGTCTTTATCTTTGACCGCTTTGGGACAAATAGATGAACTGGCTTACAGAAAAGATTATTTACAGGGCTGTCTGAAACAACAGTAAATAAACCAGAAATGTCAACATGCACGCCTGTGGATCTACTGAATTACATGGGAGATATTCACGAGACAGCAGATGGCATTGAATGCCAGCGTTGGGACTCAGAATTTCCCCATCAACATTCATTCAGTGACCACCTCTTTATGTTCCCGGATGGTGACTGGGATGCTGTAGGCAATAACTGCAGGTGCCTGATTGTTTACATTTTTAATTTTGTTCAGTTCATTGAATAATTTTCTGATACGATGTAAAAACATACGGTGTTTTGTTGAGGTTTTATATTTACTAAGTGATTATATTGTGATGACGTAGATGAGCTAATCATACAACTTTTGGATTCTGTGAGACATTATTTAATATGTTTAGCGATATGCCAGTGCAAAGGCGTACAAATGCAGTACACAGTTGTCTTTTTATCTTGAGAGATTGCATGCAAATAAATGATATATTATAATATGGAATACTATACACCAGTCATATCCGGACAATTTGTCACAGGTAATGTAGTAAATTGATAATTTTACGTTCCCTTTTACACAACAAAGAAGAGCCGAAAGACTCACATTTTGAATTTCTGGAATCGGTTATCTAACCCAGCTCACTTAGGAGGATAAACGAGTGTCGCCATGGGTATAAATCGCATAGCGGAACCTTAAAAATGCGAGGTTACAGTTGTAATTAACTGAAGAAAACAAACTTATTAATTGTTTACAGAAATCCAGATAAGGATGAAAGGGGACCGTGGTGCTATACAACCAATGTGAATGTTCCCTGGGCCTACTGTAATATTCCACTCTGTCAAGGTTCTGCCTTGCTTTTATTTATTTTGTGTCATTAAGTAAGCAATGCAGACAAGGTAAACAAATAGTTAAATAGTTAATATTGATGTGCATGAACCAAAGCTCTAGTGTTGAACTTTATAAAGAAGTTGTTTTATCACGTGATGAAGAATTCTTAAGTTGCAAACACTTTTATATTATATAAAAATAGTAATAGCAATGCACGGTATTCATCCTGTAGTTGAATGCAGTATATTAAAACCTGCTAAATTGGCCTTGACAAAAATTCCTTCAAAATAAATTTGAAGCTCGTTGTCTCAGAACTAAATTAATCTATAGCTTGTTTATTTTGCAGAAGATATTGAAGAGAGAACTGTCCAAGCATCTTCCCTAGGTGATGGTGAGCCCTTGATTCTGCTATCAAATTCCTATTTCTTATATAAAGTATTGGTGGTATTAAAGTAACTAATATATTTTATAAATGTATGTATAAATGTTTTAACATTTTATAAAGCATCCTTAAATGAAGTTAAACACCTGAAAATGCTAAATAATCATAATTATTGAAGAAAACTTTTGACTATTGTTTATTTTGAACAATATAATATAAAAGAGAACTGTTGATAATTTCAACTTAACGTATGTCTAGAGAAGACAAAATCAGGATCTATGCATTTTAGTAGTTAATTTACATAAAATAATAAAATTCCGTATTTGTTACTGCGCACGTCGTAATTTTTCTCTCATATACCGTTCATGTACTTCTTCAACCAGTATTTATCCAGGTGCTGTTTTACAATTACTATATTAGAATACTTCAGGTCAAACCAAAAAGAGGTCAATGTTGGAACATGACTCAATCTTATGTCGGGTTTTATTTCTAAACAAACATGTCCTGCTGGCATAGAACAGATCCCATCCATCATATTGATAGCAAAATGAGTAAATGACTTTATTGTCTGTTAGAACGAGAATTGGGAACTATATAACAAAGCAACGTGCCACCCACTCGTTTCTTGGATCTTGTAGCTAGGAACGCAGTTCAAATTTCTCTCCGATAGTGAACAGAAGTGTGAATGAAGAGTTTCTGCAGACCACAGATTGGGAGGAATTAACAAATTCGACGCCGCAGCAAGGCGATGAACGTAAGCAATATGCTACCAAATAGGCAGGCACAAAAATTTACACATAAAGGAACATAAACCAAGTATGGTTAACTCTTATTCTCGAGCTTAAAAATTCAAGGGGAATTGAGCAAACGAATAGTTTATAAACGGCAAAATCAGTGGTGCACAACAAATGAAACTTAACAACTGAAACTTTAAGAAATCATGTTCATTGCTGTAAGCAGACCAAGGTGTGGTATTACTGTAAGTAGGTAAGTAAGTGGGTATAAAAGGAGAAATACAGAAAGAGAGATAGGTAGATAGTTTGTAAGCCGAATTGCTGATGCGCATTATTGTTTGTCAGATGATGTGCAACAGCGATGGGAGACTACGGCATCGGGTAACGATACAGACCTATTTCTGTATGTGGGCGTCTCTCTGGCAGCCTTTGGCGTCCTCTGTGCAATCGCATCCATCCTCCTGTGCTGCAGGCGGAGGTACCAACATGGCATCATGTTTCCTGCCCCCAGGCCATGCTCCAAAGCAAGTGATCGTGGATGCAAGGATTGGGAGTTTCTACGTTGTTGGCTTCTTATTTTTATCAATGTCTAAGACGAATGTTTTACTATATTTCTTCAACCATAAAATTTTCTATGGCAATATTATCAGCACTTAACCCATCCCGTAACAGTAATGTGGCATCCAAGTTTTGGTGACCTGTAATAACGCTGGCCTTACGACGGACCTTCTTTCTTTTATTACACTGAAAATAAGAAACTTCTCATTTTCTAAACCTTTTAAACCATGCAAACTTTCATTATGTTTACTTAAATTTAGCAACCTGCATTTTAACCAACGGCCACCGATTTTGTTTATGACAGAATATGCGAGCGCAACGACGTGAGGAGAATGAATACTGTTGAGAGTAAAACCGCGCAGGACCCGACCACTGGCTACATTGCCAATGTCACGTGTTCTGATAAGTGACAGCAAACTGCAAATGCTGTTTTGTGCACACACCAGGCAAATCAAAGGGAAATACTTGAAATGTTTCATAAGCATCGACTTAATATTACAGTACAGAGAAATGATTGCTTGATTGCTATTTAGTCACTTATATTAAGCATCAAATGACTGCTTAAATTTATCAAGAGATATGCTTGTTTCACGTAGTACCTGATTTATGACTCTTTCGATGCTCCTTTTTAGATAATTAGTCAACTTTAGCCCTCTCGCGATTTCTAAGCAACATTGTTACTCGGTATCTTTGCAATATTCTACGAAATATTGCCCTCTGGATATTCTTATATAATTGCAAGTCAGTACTATGCTCTTCATTTTAGAAATTTCCTTCCGTTGAAGTATTTTACAGAATATGGCTATCGAAAATTATTTGTTTTCCTGCTGATTAGAAGAGATACAATGAAGAGAGGCTCAATCACAATTTGTAAATTCTATACATGGGAAATACTTAATTAAATAAAGGGAGCTTAAAAAAGTTGAAAAGTAAGGGATGGCCTATCGAGCCGATAAATATATTGCATATATATATATATATATATATATATATATATATATATATATATATATGCGTTTCAATGGGTCGATTTTTTGTCGACCTACTGTCGTCCAGATGGTGTTTTTTTTTTTTTTGGGGGGGGGGGGGGTTGGCGATAGAAAAACTGTCGACCCAATGTTTGCATCAAATTCTCTCTTCAACGGATGACAAAAATAAGTGTAAAGTATGAATGATTATCATAAAATCAACTAATTGACAGAACTGAGTACTTTTTTTCTAAAGTTTTTCCCTTTTTAGAAATAAAACATGGGTCTTAAATGAGCTCCACAGGCAATCTTATATTTTATTTCGGTTGTAGCAAAAGTTTTTTGTTGTTGCTTGTAGAGCGTATAAATTGTTTTTCGACCATCTGTCTCTTTAATTAGTTAAATTAGGACTTATGTTTTCGATTTTGAGAATTTTACGTTCAAAATAAACTTTATATCTTTGGGTGTTTTTGATGATATATATTTCAAATATACGCAACTGTACTATGGTGCCATCTGGTGGAAACTAGCGGTTCACTCTTCTCGTCACAAATTTTGTGTCATTTTTATTAATGTCAAAGTGAACATGCACACATACTTTTCTGGTTTCATCGTAAAAAAAACAACCTGGAAACACCAAACACCATTGCCTTTACTTGACGACGACTGGGAACACCATGTCAAAAACGAAGTTTGGCGAGGTTAATGCAGCCATTTTGGACATAATTTATTTTTTTACTTGAAGAGGGAATATTCTATGCACGAGGTTTGTATTTCGAAACAACTGGCAGATGCACGTCGTAAAAGCAGTGCTAACGACAAAGGAGAAAGTGTATGGTAATTTGTACTTGTATAAGCCAATTCGCACTTTCGGGTCTTTCTCGTGGAGGTGTTGTTTCAACTCCAAATGTTATATAATAAATTATAAAGAAATGAAAAAGGGAAAATCAAGATTCTAAATTCTTTCAACATAAGCCAACTCACACTTTGGGTGTTCCCCATAAAAATGCGCAAAAATTCTGCGTTTCGAATAGAAGTAACCGGGTAAAAATGAAAGAAATCATAGAAAGATTTCGTCTAAATGTCAAATTTCTCTTGCACCAAAGAGCAATCGGGTTTATAACAATCCGTATGCTATTTTAAAATTGTATTAAAAGTTTTAACAAGTGTTTCAGGTTTCAATTTCTTTAATGTTCCCTGTATGAGCTGTTTTCGCGATATTTCTTCCGTATTTTTCTATCATTTCTTTCATTTTTTACCGGATTCCCTTGCAGTCGAAATTCAAAATTCTTGCGCCAATTATTCGAAACACTCAAAGTATGATTTGGCTTATGCACACTTTCAAATTTATAAAGCCATCATAAAAAAGATTAAAAGCTATTTTGCATATTATTCAGTCTCTTTAATAACGAACGTGTGAATATGTTTCTGTCAAAATAACATTTTGTTGATTTTTGCCTTTTTTTCTATCGCTTTATATCCTTATCCCACCCGAATTCAAACGCAAAAACTTTTCGGCAAAAGTCAAAATGCGGATTGGCTTATTGTGACAAATTAGCAAAATTAGCAAAATATGTTGTAACAGAAGCAGTAATTCACGTAAGAAGAAATCCATACGACTTTGCTTCTACGGCGACGGCATGTGCCGCCAGCAGTACATACCAAAAGCCTGTGTTGCGACAGTACGTGTCATCGCCAGTACTTCCCAACCGCAGCCCATTTGTTGTGACTTGTGAAACAACAGAGGCGGTGGGGAGGTACGGGCGATCGTATCTTTCATGGATGTTAAGACAGCGTTGCATTGTGGGATTGAAATGGGGATTCGCTTGACAGCTGATAAACAAAAACGAAAGTAAAGTATAATATCAGGCTAGAATTTATGAATCTTAACTGAGGACGGAAATTAGCAAAGGGGGAACTCTACCACAAAAATAGTGGCAGACAGTGGCAGTACGCCCTAAAAGCATTTATAAAGAAATTAAAGTAAAAAATCCATCGATCCACCCTGTGCTAAAAAAAAATAATAATATCAGTTATATCGATTCCACAAATATGCCTACAAAGAAATTTAAGGAAAGCATTGATAGTTTTCAAGAGTGCTTCACTTGAACCCTGCTATTTTGTCAATAGTTGCACCTGTTTCCTATTGTGGGTTCAACTCCCACAGGGTGCTTTCTTCACTAGCACTCGCCGGTGATAGGCAGCAAGGCAAGTAATCAACAAAAACTGAAATAAAATAGCGTAGAATCCTATTTTATACGAAAGAAAGGGTTGGTGCGATCCTGATAAGATTTTTTGTGTCTGTGTGTGTGTGGAATCAATAGAACTTTAATAATATCAATTGCTTAATTTTTACATTTTATTAACTATAGTTTTTGTTTTGTTTTTGGTCATCTTTATTCATTTAGCTCGGAGCGGGGGACTATTGTATCCCGTGTAATGATTTACTTTTCCGCCTGTTAGGATTCCTTCCCGGAAATAGTAACATATATTAGTATTCCTTGGGGAAAAGTAATATAGCTGCATGTGATATGTTACTTTTCCCCCTGTATATTACCTCCTCCCTTTCAAAATACAAAAGTGACTATTTTCTTAACATCAATAAAAGTTCAATCCACACAAAGTAAAAGTGGCAATCGACACAAAGTAATTCCACAAAAATCCTTTCAGTGCCAAATCTAGTTTTAACTGCCATGGCTTATCTCTTGGCGATTAACAATTAAAACCCCTTCTAAACATTGCCGTGTCTGCAGGATTAAGTACTCGGGTAAAAGATGCATATACAAAGGTCACAGAAAAGTGTGCTTTTATGTTCTAAAAAGCCATGGATATGGAATGGGAAAAGAAAAAAATGTTTCATGGGATATTCAAACAAGTAAAATTTACAATTATGTGGTGCTAAAGCAGTATCCTGCTGGTTGTTCAAAAATGATAAAGCAAGTCTTCGCAAGGTGAGCCAGCCGTACGTGGCTAGGTCAGAAGAACTGTATTACAACCAGGTATTTGATAGAAAACAGTCTAAAGAAAGCAAGGAATTGCTAGTTATTCGAGATGTGGAAGCTCAGCAGAATATTTAGTTTTGTCTTCATCAGTTGTTGTAGATTGTATTAAGATTGAGTTTTATGGTCATTTCTAGGAAGACTGCGTGTGTATCATGAGTGTAGAGTCATGTATTTCTGTGAGGTTGATGTAGACGGTATTGAGATTGAGTTTTAGATGTTTAATAAAGTGTGAATTTGTTGTGACTTTGGTTTTTATAAAAAAGAAGTGGGGATCCAAGTAATATAGAGGGGGAAAAGTAATATATCTTACTCTTCCCGGAGAAGGAATAGTAATATATGTTACTATTCCCGGGGGAAAAGTAACATGGAGAGAATAATAAATCCTTACACCGGGTCTGCCTGTCCGTATGTCAGTCTGTCAACATTTGGCATAGGGTGTCGTTTCCGCGACAGAGCTCAAGAAGTGCTGGAGGGATTTAATTCAAACCTTGCACATGTATAGAATAAGGGTTGTAGTTGTGCACCTGGGTATAGCTTTTGCCGTTGGACAAAAAATTCGGCCTACAGACGTCGGTAAAGATCCGAAAATGTCAGACCATAAAATGGTTGGATTCGGTGTCGTTTCCGCGGCCGATCTCAAGAACTACTGGGGAGATTTCATTCAAACCTTGCACGTGCATAGAATAAGGATCGTAGTTGTGAACCTTGGTATAGGTTTCACCGTCTGCCGAAAAAGTTGGCCTACAGACTTCGTCAAAAATTCGCAAAAGTCAGACCTTGAAATGTTTAGATAGGGCGTTGTTTCCGCGACATATCTTAAGAACGTCTTCTGTCTGTCCACAAAAAGTACTAAGTTTTGTCCGGCCGACTTCTTATAGAAGGGTATGTCATAGGAATCGGAAACCTTGCATATATATATAGTGAATTTTTGTCTTGAACTTAGCCGTGAGTCGATGTTTGTGCGGTGGTATTTACATTTCTTTTTTGTTTCAGAAATATATGGGACTATTTTTAACGTTGCGATTTACATATAGTCTGTAGTTAATGCCTATTTAAGAAAAAATCAAATTTCAGAAAACCTTGCACAGTTTGCGTGTGTTTTAAAGATTATTCAAACTGTGTTATAAATATTTAAATTAAAGTTGTTATTTTGAAAATCTGCCAAAAAATTCACGTGAAGAAAGCTGTCAAAAATCGTTAATTTTTATCTGTAGTTTTTACATGCATTTTACTTTTATTGTTTCACGGGGGAATGCTGCCTTACTGAGGCTCTAGTTGTTCAATTTCTGCAAAAAAAGTGTATCTTTGTCCCTATTCACGGTAGACCAATAACACTCTCTACAGCTGAAAAGTATATAAAGTGTAGTTGTTCTTCAAAACATGTAATTTTGGCTATTTTTGACAATTAAGACTTTGTCGTAGATGAACGCGACTGGGGATGTGCAATCTACGATTGTATTGTTCTACTGTGGAAATAGGGTCAATTGATTTAACTTGTTTGCTTCAATATCAGGAAGGGAAGGATATGGATGGTATAGTTGAGTGAGGTTGAAAGGGGTGATACAGTAGAGCGACAGGAAAGAAGTATGGCTCATAGGGTGGGTTGGGGTGTTGGAAGGGTTACTAACACAAAATAAAACACAGTTCTTTAGTCTCAACTTTGTATTTAACTGTGAAAAATGTTCGTAATTACAGAATGTCCAAGGGCAAGTCCATCGGATGAATCCACAACAACAGACAGACGTGATGTATTTACAGACGTCCAAGGTTGTGTAGATCAGCTGAACCTTCAACAAGACAAGTGATTCAAGAACTGTGTGCACAGTAGCAATTTGCAGTAGAAAGTAGATATATTGTATTATAATTTACATGATAATAGTTACCGTTTAAGGTGTTTTGTTGCATTAAAATATGCATATTATTATATTGTTACAGTTTAAAAAAATAAGTTTTTTTAAATAAACAATATATATATATATATATATATTTAAATTCCATCACATAATAAATTGCTTTCTCCTGCCGTAAACCGGCTACACTACCATATAAACTGTTACACCACACGTTATTTGATATGCCATCTATAAATGACATATAAATATCTTATATGTTTCATCAATTTACTACTAAAGAACATGTGTAGTGGACTTGGTGTTAGTTTTTTTTTTGAGATGGTACACTTAACCTTTATATGGTCCCTAAATTTGAAACATGTGTTAAAGTCAGGTGATCCCCTGTGATTGGTCTATGACACGTGTTCTGGTCAACGGACCATATCGTCTCAAATTCGTTGTTATTTCTTCTCGTGTTTGGTCAGTCTGTAAAAGTCAGTCATACTGGACAGATGGGTTTAGCCTGAAGTTTAAAGTCCACCACAATTGGTAAGAGCTGGATTATAATTAGCTATAATAAATGAAATGTTTTTATGTCAGAAATATTTCATGTGTAATTTATATTAAATACTGGCTCGATTTATCTGTTAATTATCGGTATTTTGGCATTAATTTTGTGGCAATGTGTTCAAATAATTGTTATTGTTTATTGCAGTCCACATTGCGAGGCAGGATAGGAAATAAACTAGTTAAAGAACAGCAATGACCTTTTATTTCCCGTCCGTCACAGTCGACAATTAGACTGAAATGGAGGGCTAAATCCATTTTGGGAGCCAACAAGTGACTGGACAGAACAGAGGCCACCACGATGATCCCCACCCCGTCCCGGCTTCCCGTCCCTCTGTCCCGTCCCTCTGTCCCGTCTCTCTGTCCCGTTCGCTTTGTTGTTGATATTTCAGTAGTAAAGTACTGGAACACCCCTGCCCATCTTAAAAAAAGAGATATATATATATATATATATATATATATATATATATATATATATATATATATATATATATATATATATATATATATATTGTTTAGTCCTTTAGTAGGGGCAAAAGGAGTGTACTTGACCACCCCTTCCTTATCTCCCCCTCTCCCCCCTCCCGGTCCAACCCCATTCCTCGTTGTCTGAACAAGCTTATTTTCTATTTCATTATTCGTGCCGAGTGAGTTATTTGAGGAAATCAGTTTATGTATTGTTTGGTTCGATGTAAATTAACTGATAAGTGTTTATTAAAATTGCTAAATTAATGATAAAAAGGTTCACGGGCGCTTGAAAATCTTTACGGTTGTTTGGGAATAGAATTTAGTGTATTTGATTATGTCATTGTGTCGTCATTCAACTAGAGCGAATTTCGGTTTAGTAAACATACACTCCTGTGAGTTAAAAAAAGGGACATAATTTCTGTCTAAGGAGTGCAGGTGTGTTGGTAGAACTACATTGTCTGGTATTGTTAAAATATATACATTATAAAAATAGGGTCTACTACGCATATCTTGGCCGTTTAAAATGCATAGGAATACTTATTATTTTTTAACTTTATGAAAAAACAAAGGGATTTATTTATCATCAACAACCAGATGGTCTTATCATTGTTGAATTCGTCGTCAACAATATATTCCTCTGGTCTAAAATTTTGCTTTATAATATGCCAGATGGCCTAGTATTGTTTTATCAGATTTTAACAATACATTCCTCTGGTAAAATAATTAAAACACAAATACATACAAATTTAACCATTTAAATTAACAATAGTGTAATATAATACAATATAATTAATCATTTTTGGACATATTTATTATTTGTTTTTCTCACTTTTACTTCATAAAAACATTTTCCCAAGCAAATTACTTCATCTACTTTTCATGTCCAGTCTTTTTATACGATTTTACAGTGTGAAGTCAAAAACTTGTACCTGAGCTTTAGGTTTCCAGATGAGGTACTAGTTTCCCCAGTGCCTTTTGCTCTGTTCTTCAGTATAGCTTTAGCCTTCGTGGCTTCTGTTTTGGCCTAAAAGGCTGGTTTTTGCATTTATTTAATGCATGATAGCTTATGCTAAACTTCTCCTGGTTTAGTGCCAATGAGTGGACCAGTTTGTATAGCAAGTCATTTGGTTTAGCTGGCTTAGTAAAGCCTACGGTTATGGCTTGTTCTAGAGTTTTGTTTGGCTTGGTATAGCCTCTGGTACTGAATTACCAAAGCCTATGGTTCTGCCTTATTAAGGTCTTTGGTCTGGCTTGTAGTAGCCTCTGGTTATGGCTTGGTATAGCTTCAGTGTTTGGCTTCGTGTAGCCTTTGGTCTCGGCCTAGAGTACTCTCAGGTTGAACTTGGTGAGTTTAGTTTCAGGTTGAAACTTATGCATTTGATCAAATGATATCAGGCTTTCAGTTGCCATCAGGCTAATCGGTTTCAGTTTAGCGGTGAATTATATTTTCACCTCTCCTCTCTGGTTTTAGTTTACATAGAGGAATTCTTTGGGACTCTTGGTGGCCATGTGTTGTGTTCATGGATGGTTTGCTCCCTGCTCTTATTTAAGTTTACTGCTAAGTTTGCAGAGTTTAGCAAACGTTAAGGTTAAATTTATGACGTTCTTATTCTTCTAGTGATCCAGTGTCAGTGATACAAATTTATTATCTCGAGTTTAGCTGTTTGAGAGTTTGACAATAGAAACCTCTGTTAAAGAGGAAAGTAAGAAGCAAGATGAGGCTTCTGCTCAACAAGAGCAAGATGAAAAGGCAGATTGTCGGGCTATCAAAGAGTTTGAGGTAGCAAGTCGCTCTCTCAAGCAGGCTGTACAACATGTTAATGCTATCTTAGTGGATGTTGGTGATGTTGCACACCTTCAATCGGTTCGAGATAAGTTGATAGAGCAACTTGATGAATACACTCATCTGTATGCAACGTTCTACGAAGAAGGTACTCTTTTGGTAGCACATCTGGCAACCTTTAGCCGTCTTGAAGAGGAAACAGATGACCTCTTGAAGGAATTAAACGCAAAGATTAAGCGTTTACTCGACAAAGCTGTAAAAGATGAAGCATCGACTGATGCATCGGACGTTGGCACAAAGGAACTGCTTGGTACTTTGTGCAGCCAATTGTCATTAGCAAGGCTACCTCCTCCAGAGCCTGAAATATTTACGGGTGACGTTTTGATGTACCCAGTTTGGAAAAAATCTTTCGAGACGTGGATTTCTAGTCGGGGTATACCGGAAGAGGAGAGGCTACCTTACTTGGCTAGGTATACGGCTGGCGAGGCGAAAATGTGCATCGAGTGCTTTTTTCTTGTGGATTCTCCCAGCGCTTTTACAAACCCCTTTAGTTCTCTCGATCGTCGCTTTGGAAACACATTTATTCTTGGTGAAAAAATGCGGGACAAGATAGATAATTTCACAAGAATACAGAGTAGGGATTCTGCAAGCCTGAGGCATTTTGCAGATTACCTGCATCAATGCCGATCGTGTATGAAGACCATTCCAGGTCTCCAGTTCTTAGATGATCCTAGAGAGAACAGGCGTCTATTGCAAAAATTACCGAATTGGCTAGTTCAACGATGGAGAAGAAAGGTGGCTGCTCACCAGGAAGAAACATCCTCTTTTCCGACTTTCTCCTCAAAGAAGCCAAAATCGCGAACGAACCGTTCACGAACTTGCATTCTGGTGATAGCTCAAAGTCTAAGGACAGTAGCCCTAAGGCAGGTCCTTCAAGTATTCATACTGGGCCGAGGAAATCTACTTCTCATGCAACAAAGAGTGATAAAATCACGTGTATTTATTGCTCAAAACTTAGTCACACGATAGAAAAATGCTTCAAGTTTGACAAGCTGTCTGTAAAGGAAAAGGACGCAATTATTTTGAAGCACAAACTATGTAGAGGCTGTCTTTCTCCGGGACACATTTTAAAGAAATGCAACACGAAGTCAAAGTGCTCGACTTGCAGCAAGAACCACCCATCTTGTTTACATGACTGTGTAGTTGCCTACCAAGAGGCTCGTAAAGGTACATCAGTGTTGAGTACTGAAGCTTCTAACTTATGTCCCACTGCTCAAGAGTTTTTGCCGTCTCGGTCTGAATTTGCTGACTCCAATGAAAGGACATTGGCTCAATCATACTCAAACGCCACCTGCAAAGGCGACAATTGCTTGAGCTCGATGATTGTCCCAGTTTATCTCTCACATACATCACAGCCCAACAAGGAACGTCTGGTCTATGCCCTTTTAGACACCCAATCAGACACGTCCTTTATTCTTGAGGACACCAGAAAGAATCTAGGTGTCGATGGGCTTGATGTTGAGCTTTCCTTGTCTACTATGTTCGCCGAAGATAAACGCGTTCAATCCAAACGAGTCGGTGGATTTGTGGTGAGAGGATTTAACTCGCAGAAGAGAATTCGCTTGCCTGACCTGTATTCAAGGCCGATTATGCCCACAAACAGGTCACATATACCAACTGCGTCAATGTACGAGAAGTGGCCTCATTTGAAGAAGATGCAGTCCAAACTTATGCCAGTATCTGATTCCGCGGAAATTGGTCCGCTTATGGGATATAATTGTAGCCGAGCGCTCATCCCAAGGGAAGTTATTACAGCCAAACACGGACCCTTTTCCCAACGAACAGATTTGGGCTAGGGGATAGTTGGCATGGTTGACTGTGGTTCTCCAAACAGTCATGGTTTCAGTCACAGAGTTATGGCCTACGATGTAGGCAGGGATAAGGTCAATCAAATTGCCTTTCGCACCTGTGCTTCGGTGGTCGCGCCACCTCGTGACATTTTAGAAGTCCTTGAGTCCGATTTTAAGGACGTCTCAGAAGGCGTCGGACTGTCGCAAGAAGATGCACGGTTTTTGTAGTTGATGAGATCAAACATCTTTAGAGACTCGGGTAATCACTACGTTATGCATCTCCCGTTTCGTGCAGAACCCAATTTACCTAACAATCGTCGGGTAGCGGAGGAAAGGCTCGGATGTCTTAAGCGTCGGTTTGATCGTCAACCAGAACTCAAACAAAAGTACACAGAGTTCATGACTGAAATGCTCGATAAGAATTACGCAACTCTTGTTCCACCTTCTGATCCGGATAAAGTAGTTTGGTATCTTCCCTACCATGGGGTTCATACTGTCAACAAGTTGAGGGTTGTGTTTGACTGCAGCTCCAAGTTTAAAGGAGTATCCCTCAATGATCTCTTGCTGCAAGGACCAAACCTAACAAACACGCTTCCCGGCGTACTGTTGAGGTTTCGACAGGAAACGGTAGCCTTTGGATGTGACGTTCAAAAAATGTTTTATCAATTGAAAGTACCAGAAAAGGACCGTTTCTACATGTGTTTCCTTTGGTGGCCTTGTGGCGATACATCAAAGGAGCCATGTGTGTATGCAATGTGTCTGCATACGTTCGGACTTCGATCCTCACCTTCATGTAGCAACTTCGGCCTAAAGCAGGTAGCAGATGACTTCGAGCATAAGTACGGCTCAGCAGCAAGTAATTTCTTGCGACACAACTTCTATGTAGATGATGGGATCAAGAGCGTTACGGAACCCAAGCAGGCGATTGAACTAATTCGCAAAACGTCAGACATGTGCAGGGAGGCAAGTTTGACGCTGCATAAATTCGTGTCAAATTCGGCAGAGGTCCTGGATTCTATTACAACGGAGAGAAGGTAAAACCAAGCTAATGTTGACCTACGGTTTGAAAATTCGCCTCTAGAGCATACATTGGGTGTTCAATGGAATATTCAGTTGGACGCGCTTAAGTTTCGAATCGAGCTTAAGCACCGTCCTATGACTCGAAGAGGGTTATTATCTGTAGTAGCCGCTTTCTATGATCCCATGGGTTTTATTGCACCCTACTCTTTGATGGGAAAACGAATCCTTCAAAACCTGTGTATTGCCGGAGCAAGATGGGATGAGGAATCCCTGAAGATCTCAAGTACCAATGGGGACAGTGGTTGGATAGTTTTGCGGACCTTGAAGAAGTAACAGTACCTCGTTGTTTTCGCCCACAGAGTTTTCAAATAGCTGAGGTGCAGCTGCATCATTTTTGCGATGCGTCTGTGGTAGGATATGGGTGCTACAGTTATCTAAGACTTGTTGACAGCAGTGGAAATCCGCATGTTTCTCTGGCTATGGGGAAATCAAGAGTTGCTCCGATTAAGCCTGTGACTGTTCCCAGGCTCGAGCTAACGGCAGCAGTGCTAGCTGTTAAAATGGCAAAAACGATCGAAAGGGCTCTTGAATATCAGGATATCAGGCATGTGTTTTGGACGGACAGCCAAGTTGTACTGGGGTACATAGGCAATACCTCCAAACGGTTTCATGTGTTCGTCTCCAACAGAGCTGGTTTTATACGTTCACAGACCAACACGGATCAATGGCATTACATCCCTGGTACAGTCAACATTGCAGACATTGCATCACGTGGTTGCCTAGTTAAGGATTTGTGCGACTCCAGATGGTTTTTAGGACCAGGCTTTCTTTGGCACACAGGTTTGCCATCTTTTGGTGCAAACAAAGATATAAGTAACGATGATCCTGAAGTCAAGGAGGTACTGTCATTCGTCACAACATCAAAGGAATTTGAGCTCGAACGGTTCTCTCACATATCAAGCTGGCGCAGACTAAAAAGAGTAGTGGCTTCGATTCTGCTGTGGAAGGACGCCCTAAGGCAGAAAAAACGAAGGGCAACCAGAAGTGCTGTTTTAGTCTACGATTCAGTTAATCTTCAAAGCTTACAATTGGCAGAGCACAAAATACTGAAGTTAACTCAGAGCTCGTTCTTTCAAGATGAGATCGAAGCTATCTCAAAGTCGGAGCCAGTGAAGTTGTCGAGTCCATTAAATGCTTTGGACTGTTTTCTAGAGGAGGGTTTGCTGAAAGTCGGAGGACGTCTGAGGAAGTCAACCCTACCTGTGTTGACTATACACCCTGTTGTGGTGCCGAAGTCTAGTCACATTGCGAAGCTGATCATTGGTTACTGCCATGATTCAGTATTGCATCAAGCGAAAGGCATGGCTTTAAATGTCGTGCGGTCTAAGGGATTTTGGATAGTTGGTTGCCGTGGTTTGGTTACTCGGTTTATCTTTCATTGAGTGATCTGCAGGAAGCTGAGGGCAGAAGCTGCTCATCAGAAGATGGCCGATTTGCCTGCAGACCGTATGCAACCTAGTGCACCCTTTACCCACTGTGGTGTGCACTTGTTTGGCCCTTTTATGGTGAAGTCGGGGCGAAGAGAGGTGAAGCGATGGGGTTGCATATTTACATGTCTTTCGGCGCGTGCTGTACATATTGAAGTGGTGAACTCACTGACCACCAGCTCGTTTATTAATCCACTCCGACGATTTATAGCGATTCGCGGACCTATCTCACTCCTCAGAAGTGACCAAGGCACCAATTTTGTTGGGACTGCCAAAGAGTTTAAGGAACAGTTCAAGAACATCCAAGAGCCCTCATTTAGACGCTTCTTGTTGGAGAATAACTGCATATTCGAATTTCAGATGAATCCACCTGCAGCCTCCCACATGTCGGGAGCATGGGAGCGCCTCATTCGTTCTGTTCGAAGTGTTTTAGACTCCTTTATGCACCAACACGGTTCTCACTTGGATGATGAGTGACTTCATGTCTTCATGACAGAAGTATCTGCCGTTCTGAATAGCAGACTTCTTACGCTTGAGTCCTTAACTAATCCAAACTTCTTGGAGCCACTCACTCCAAATCACCTTCTAACAGGAAAAACGAAAGTAGTTGTCTCTCCTCCGAGTGAATTCCAACGGGACGATGTCTATTCGGTAAAGCGCTGGAGGAGGGTACAATACCTCGTTGATCAGTTTTGGTCTCGTTGGAAACAGGAGTATGTCCACTATTTGCAACGTAGATCAAAGTGGACACGTCAGCGGCGAAATTTCGTTGTTGGAGACATAGTCTTAATTCGAGACGATTGTGTACCAAGGAATTTGTGGTCTTTAGGGAAGGTCCATGAGGTTAACAAGTCATCGGATGGCTTTGTGAGAAGTGTCACACTTGCAGTCGGTGACAGGAATCTAGATAGTAAAGGCAAACGCTTTGGTAAGGTCAAGTATCTTGCTAGACCAGTGACGAAGCTAGTTCTTCTTGTGGAGAACATGGGTTAGATTCCCCGCCGAAGATTTCGTTATTAAACGTATTGAATACTTAAACATGCCAATATATATTTTGATATTTTCACTAGAAGTTTGACACATTAAGGTTCTGACAGTGATATGCGTAGTAGAGATTTTGTAGACTCGTTTCGTGTGTATTAATGTGAAGTTATAGGACATGCGAGGTTCATTCGTCAAATTACTGCGTAATTTGGGGAGCCATGTAGTGGACTTGGTGTTAGTTTTTTTTTTTGAGATGGTACACTTAATCTTTATATGGTCCCTAAATTTAAAACATGTGTTAAAGTCAGGTGATCCCCTGTGATTGGTCTATGACACGTGTTCTGGTCAACGGACCATATCGTCTCAAATTCGTTGTTATTTCTTCACGTGTTTGATCAGTCTGTAAAAGTCAGTCATACTGGGTTTAGCCTGAAGTTTAAAGTCCGCCACAATTGGTAAAAGCTTGATTATAATTAGCTATAATAAATGAAATGTTTTTATGTCAGAAATATTTCATGTGTAATTTATATTAAATACTGGCTCGATTTATCTGTTAATTATCGGTATTTTGGCATAAATTTTGTGGCAATTCGTTCAAATAATTGTTATTGTTTGTTGCAGTCCACATTGCGAGGCAGGATAGGAAATAAACTAGTTAAAGAACAGCAATGACCTTTCATTTCCCGTCCGTCACAACATGTCTGTTCTTGTACTTTGGCCACATTTTACGTTTGCGCAGAGCACTGTCGAGAAAAATCTCGAAGTGTCTATTTCCTGCCAAATGATATTTCCAGCTAAATCGAATGAAATGAATTGAAGATTGTACCGAGGGAACGAATTGTTTTCTGTATTGGCAATAGCGGAAAAGCCGCCGTCAGGAACTGCTTTGTTTTCAATAATGCTGAAAAATGAATAGATTTGTCATCAAAAAAGTATTTTGTAATCTATTTAGCGCTTAAAACTAACATTTTAGGCAAACGTATGACCTGTCTGCTGAGATATCGGCTAAATTAACGACCATGCCATTCAGCTAAGTCTAAGTCAATGTATAGATGTGAAAAGTAAGCTTAGGCATGGTGTTTGTGAATTTCTTCTACGAAAAAAAAAGATTATCTCTTCAATATAATAATCACAAAAGCCCAGATGTCTTCTGAGGTGGTGTTCAAAATTTAAAATGAATCCGTTGAAAAACGGCTGAGAAAAATTTTGTCAATGCACACTCAGAGGCTGTTTATTAATTTTCGACATCATTTTGGCTTCTAAAGCACTTCTTTGGAGATGTCCATGTTATCTAGTCGCATCTGCTGGCTAACTTAAGTAACCGAGTGGAAATATTTTTACGGGTTTAGAAAGACTAATGTCTCTGTGTACAGTGTAATTATCATATGGATTGATTTAGTTTTGAAGGAGGACAGACAGTTTAAAATGTATCATTTGTGGGGCCAACGTATATCGTTTCCCCATTGACTTCAATGGTACATCTGGGTGCGCTAAATGGCATTTTTAAAAGTAGTCATACGTATAATTATTACTACCGTTGGATAGACAAATTCTTTGTCTATAAACTGTCAAAGTTTCATCAGAATCGGTTCAGAAATAGCTTTGAAATCGCGGGATAAAGATTGGGTATTTTTTATTAAGACATATGGGTTGGAACCACATTTCTTTGTTAGTGGAGATTTGCTGTGAATCACACTGGTTGATAAAAACCTCTGTACGATGGCTTAAGTGTATCTGTTTATATGTAGCAAAAACGACAAAAGGTTCAGTATTTGGGACGAGCGATCAGCTGATTTCTCAGTGACTGTGTGAAATGAATGTACGAACACAGAAAATGGGGCAAAGATAAACAATTAGGTGGGTGAGAATAGCAAGAATGACAGGAGATATTTAACACAATGAGGGTGGCTAATTTCGAGCAGAAATTTCACCAAATTCTTTTTTTCTGCAGAGACTGGCGACATCGTTAATAACACAGTACAAGAAAATGACAACAGCAGCCGCTTAATACACTTTACACAATACTTGACTGTGGCTTATTAAAAGCACTTGATATTTTAGAGGGAGTGGGGAGAAATCAATACGGCATTATAACACGCACCAATTGAGTAATGCACGCACGTAAAAAGAAATGATAACAAACCGTCAGCGTGCTCTAACTGCGTACAAAAGTCACAAAGCCAATTCACAGAAAAAAACAATGGGCATGACTCCGAGATACTATGACGATGGCTTTGTGATGTAAAACGTTTGCTTTGCATTGCGCAAGTCGCTATGTGACACTCGTGTCGCAGGACAATACCATGAAAAATTTTCGAGCAAAATCTCAAGTTTTTTTTTTTTTTTGCTTTTTCCGCTATCTATGAATCGCTATCTTGTTTGTGTCATAATGGGGCTAGATCCTTGTGCAGTCGTGCTTTGTATGGGATTCGAGCACTTGTGCAAGGCCATTGAGCTCACTGCTGCGCGGTTCGTTCACAGGTCGTCCAAGCGTGGTCGAATCTCATACAAATCACTCAGCTCATGGTCTATCACTGTAGTAGCACAACACAACACTATGTCACGCACAACGGCAGCTGCTCAGTACACGATATATAATACTGGCTTAGCAGGCGGTAAACATGTGGAAACAAATTTGGAGTGGCTTTCACCCCCCAACCCCCCCCCCCCGCCCTGTGTCGAATTATCCAAACGCCCTGGTAGGTTATGACACCTCGAACCGGTGTTCCTGACAGATAGCACCCAGGGCAAAAAGTTCTCACCTCTATTTTATAAGTCCTATACCGTGGCCATTTGATACATATTTTGGTGGACGGAGAGTTTCCCCCGCGGAGACTTTCCTTCGCGGAAATTTTACCGCGTTTTATGCAGACAGCGAAGACTCGCGCGTGCTTTTTTTTACAAACCCAACAGTCTCATTTAAACAGAAGTCGTTTACGGAATTGCTTACCTGGGGTGAAGGTCCAGTGACCACCGGTCAAGTGACCACCAGACATTCTTACCACCGGACAAGTGACCACCAGACATACTGACCACCACGGAAATGAAAAAAAAGACGGACAACTGATTAACCAAAACATGTTTATTACCAAATCGTCGTATGAAGAATCGTACATGCAATTCAACCACATTCACAACATTGTACATAATATGTGCCAATTTCGATGACAATACTAAATGTTAATCAGCTGCCAAATACAAACTCTATATTTACCTAGTAACTCCGGAGTGTGACATTGCTTTGCAAAACGTAGATAGACAGTCGCCAAACCCTGTCTCTGTAACACACAGCAGTATCTCTTAATCCCTAATCCCTATCTCTTGGATTTCTTTTAGTTCAGAGACGATGAATAGATCAATAGTTTTTCACATCTCTTTATTTTAACCAGAGTTAAAGATCAATGAATAGCGATGAAGATCAATTGTTTCAGAGGCGAAGTAGACGGGGACAATTACCTAATTTGTTAAAGAATTTTTCCACTAAAAAGGAGGGGGGCAGTCGACCGGGTTGCAAAAGAGGGGGCAGTTGAATGGGGGCAGTTGACAGAGGGTGCAGATGACCGTTTACCAGGGTGAATATGTTGCTTTTGCCATTTCTGTGTGTGTATTATGTGTGTGTGGGTGTGTGGGTGTTACGCTGTCTGTGCCTTCCCGATGTTGTGCGCACCATATCTAGTGGAAGGCGGTGTCCCATAAAGTTGAAATTTGGCATAATCCAACATGCTGTTCTGAAGTAGTGCAACTGACTTTTTGGAATGGAACCCTTAATTAATGACTCACCAGTGACGTCAGAGTAGCCGATGCTTCTGCACGCGAAATACCAGTAACGTAACGTCATATTAAAGTCAAACTGCGAAAGTAATGTGACGCTTCAGTCTTCACTCTCCGCATGGAGCTATCCTTATCGATACACCCCGAATAAATTGAGAAGTACTTTGATTCAAGTAAATGAAATCAAGCAATCAAATCATCCAAAATTGAGTTTAAAATCTCTCACTTGCATTTGAATTATGCATGTAATGAAAACTAAGTAGCAAATTCTGCGTTTATGAAATATAATTAATTGAAATCTCATCAAAGCCAGCTTTTTGATATCATGCGTTTTCGATATGAAAATTCTGCGATTTTCAAACGATTTCTGCGTTTTTGATAAATCCGGTTTCGATAAAATGATGACGTCAGCGCAGCGATCATAAACCTCGCAAAAATTAAAAATCAATCGTTTGACATGATTTTGCGTCGGAATTACAGCGGAGGTGATTTATAACCTTAGATATGATTGAGGACTGTTTCTCACATTTCATGACCTCATAAGCGTAAATTAAAAACCGTATTTTTTTCAAATTTGCAAGGCTGAAAACCGTATTTTTTGTAAACTTTGCTGGGTTGAATTTTGTTATGTTTCAATATGTTCAGGTTATCAAACTTGTGTGTTCAATAATAGCATTACAAGACATCGTTAAAGACAATTACAGCGATATACTGGTTCATCTTAATAGAATTGTGCATTGCTGCGCGAAAACGAAAACATGTTTTGTTTACACACAATCTAGCATAGCGACTTCTTTCTCATCCGACTGCCTTTATGTGCATTACATAACCACAGTGCGCTGACCTTTCTGAGATCAGTAGGCTGTGTTTAGCGTATGTAACATGTCTGTTGGCAGTGGGGATTTGATGGAGGGGGGTTGGGGGAGTGGTTTTGCATTATATAATCTCGGTGCGCAGACCTCTATGAGATACGCAAACTGGCCAAAAAGAAACGTTTTCGTTCTTCTTAGTGTGTATTAATTCTGATTTCTGATCATGCATTACGATCACGTACTCCGAGGGCTGTGTTAGGTGAGGGTGGGGGGGGGGGGGAACTGTCGGTGAGACATGTGCATTTTGTTTACAAAAACAAAAAAACGCCTGTTTTCAATTGAAAATGCAATAATCCTTTTCTACTGCAAGTGATTATTGCATGGCCGTTCTAGTTATAATAGAAGATCCTTTCACTTCACGCAGTGAAACTTTTCTGCGTAAAAAAATATTTTGTTGCTCTGACTATCATCTCCACTCACTTGCTCGATAGGTGTCTTCATCTCTTCCTTTCGTTCTTGCTCGTTATTGGCTTTATATGTTGTTAAAAGATTTTTTAAATTAACGGCAAAAAATGTACGGGATTAATGGATTGGCAGCCGTTAATAATTACCGGGAAACAGGGTTTTCAAACGATTAAGTAATGTATTTGTGCATGGAATAATATCGGAGGTTCAATTCACTGAGATAACGCAGAGTTCATAGCTTTGCGAAAAACTTCGCAAAGGCAAACATCTCTTTCCCCTTTTAAAACCAAAACCCCTTTTCCATGGGAACCTATAGTAAAGGCTCGTTTGCCATCACAGACGTTTGTCTGCATGCAACATCGGCCAGTACGTCCTGCAAAGTTCGCCCTCCGCCATTACTCTCCGGTCACTTTTTTGTTTTTTGAAGTGTTATTTTGGCAATTTCGGTAAAAAAAGAACAGATCCAAAAGACGCAGAATATGGCTCCCTGAATGGATAAACAAATGCCTCATTCATGAACTCTAATGCCTCATTGCCTCTAATGCCTCATTCAGGAACGTTTAAACACTTTTAAACAATGTTTCTTTTTACTTTATCTTTATAGTCTTGATGCTGAATATTTCAGAGGCAATTTCTTCATATAAATCTATAAGCTTGTTCACTCCTTCTGTTTGCAGTTTATATCCGCCATTTCAAATTAAAATTTAAGCTATTCAGTTCAAGATATTAATTAAAGATTGCTTAAGAACTTAAGAACTGCCCAACTTCCTAATTTAACAAAGACTTTTTATAAACACTTTTTTATTTGTAACTTTTTTAAATATATTTTGATACTGCCGCCTGTTTTCGTATAATTTTGACGATGGCACCATTTGAAATAATAATAGAAAACCGATCAAAGACTGGAGCTCCGCTATGTAATAAACATAAAAAGAGCAATAAGAGGTTAAATTGGATATTCCTTTAGAAATAAACCCCCAAGCCTGCCTTTGGGACGCATTGAAATTCAAACAACAAAAGAACAGGGTTATATCCAGTGCATGAATCCCGGACCGAACACCCCCCCCAATCAACCCCCACTCCCTAATGAACCAACCCCCATTTTTTTTAGATTATAATCCTTAATCCTCAAAACTAATCTTAACATCATTACTTGCATTACATTTATTGCATTACAAGTAGTTTTATTGTGTTGTACGCTCATATTTTACACAACAATATTGAAAAAACTTTAACATTTGAAACAGCATTTCTTATCCAATAAAAATAGGAATATTTGAGGAAAGTGCTATATTATCCATTATATTTTTCCCTTACAATTTAAATATTGGTTCAAATTATACTCATCTTCAAGTAGAAATGAACTGATTTATCTGGCAACGCTGTTCGTTGTATTTGGATTTTCAACATTAAATTATTAATCTTCGTCGCCGTTTTGCCCGGGGTCGCACTTGTCGCCGTTTTGACCGTCGCCGTTTTGCCCGGGAGTCCGTCAATCATATATCGTTTGACCAAATGTCGGGGCACCCTTGTGATCCGTTCGACCAATTGAACCCTAAAATTAATGTAGCTCACCTCTAAAACCCAAGTGAGAGTTTAATGCGCATCCAAGGCTGAACTTTTTCTTGAATTGTACTGAAACATTCTTTAGATGGCATTCACATCGTAAATATGTTCCAGTACTTGAGCAGACTTCATAACATTATCACAAATACACACGGTATTCATATCTAATAAAATATAATAGATACAACCTAATCGTTGTGGCTGTTTTAGTTTGTATCTACCAATACTGCAACAAATCCTTTATTCGAACAGATTTTCAAGTCTTAAGATGGAAAGGCCGGTAAGTCACTCACAATATGACGCACCTCTACTACAACTGACCGGTAAGTTATATAGAATTCAAGAAAATTTTGTGCGACCACAATCGAATGATGCTGATTACGAGTGACAACTTTTGGCGTATCATTAGTGATGCTTTACGACGTTTGTTGTCATGGTTACAAGGCACGGTGAGGGCAGTACCAGCACCCTGTCACTAGTCGGTCAGTCGCTGCGCAATTCTCCAGCTCTGTCTGACGTCTTCTACATTGAGAGCCTGCCAGCCTGTGGATCCGGATGCGTCAGGATGAGGGGGGCAGGAGGGGGCTGATATACAGTGAACGCCAACGACAATTTTTCAATTTGTGACATTGTTGCTTTCTTTAGGGAAGGTACTGGCTAGAGCTGAGTGCAGAAACTGAGATTGAAGGTGGTGGGGGGCTGGAATCAGTGATGGGCAAGTGACAAAGTGCAAGCAAAAAAGACTAATGTAAAATGGTGCTGATATATAATTGTTTTGTTTTATAGTCTTCGCCAGTCATATGGCTTTAATCATCTTATCTTATGTAATCTTAATGAAGTGCTTAATGTTATTGTCAACGACTTGTATATTTGATTTGTTATTTCACGGTACATATTTTAATGTTATCGCTGAACCATTTATTACCTTAATTTACAAAATTAAAAAATATATGTTTCGATTTTTTATCACGTTGTGGTCAGGTTCTACGAGGACGAGTTCTCCTGAACATTTGGGATCGGGTTCACCGGGAGAGGGCGAGTTCGCTTGGGGCCGGATTTGTTTTATTGGTGGGTTCTCTTGTATTTTCCTAGGATCCTTCCCCAAAAAAGCCTAGCGAATAAGCGGCTTGGCACTTAGAATTTTGTTGATTTTTTGCGTTTCGAATGATTTCAGGTAGGCAGGTAGTTACAGATCAAACTGGTGATTAAGACAATACAAGTAGCGGAATAGTTTTATAACATTCCAATGGTCATCGTTCTTTGCTATTGTGGGTTCGACTCCAACAGAGCGCTGGCATAGCGATTTCTTATGCAACGAATAGGCGCTCTCCAGTGGTAGCAAAGCGCGCGTTAATTATGCTCATTTATATCATAAGCAATAGATGTTCTAGTTAATGCTTATCAAGATGGTAAAGCTGCAAGCTGTAACATTAAAAATTCAGAAGATACCAGCTGGCCACAGTGTCCCTGGAAATCTTATATTAAGACTCAGAAAATTCACGTATTTCGCAAGATTCCACTATAGGTGGAGAAGCATTTATAAAAAAATTACGAGGTGGGCAAGGGCCACTGGCCTACAAGGTTGTGCAGACACATGTTTGATGTTCATCCCGGAATTTTTTTACATTATCATTTTTAATTTAGTGTCTCTCTGTCACCCCTCCTTTTCTCCTCCTTTTCCCCTCCTTTTCTCTCCTCTTCCCCCTCCTTTCTCCCCCCTCCGAAACACACACGAAAACAGTTGGATGTGGCCAGATTCTTCTTTTTTTTGCTGAGTGTGTGTGCCGTTTAAAGCAGGCCACAAATACAAGGCTGGCAGTGACCTATTTAGCAGCCTGTGTAAAGAAAGCTGTATGCTGGAAAGTGATCAATAGTGTGTGCGGGAAGCCTGTGGCTTTCAGTGACGGCTATTTGTGATCTGTGTTTCCCTTCAGTCAGTCAGTGCGTATACACAAGAGTCGTGCAAAGTAAAATCGATTCGGCAAGCCTGTGGTCTAAGTGACGGCATTTGGAATCGTCTCCCTTCAGTCAGTGTGTAAGGAACGATCCACATTTCGTTTATTTTTTTCTGTTGAGAGAAGCTGTGTATCCCTTCAGTAAGGTAAATATGTTGGGTCGCCTTGTTTTGTGATAAAATATGACAGTTGCTTTGGTGGTTTTGTGGGTGTGTTAGCATTAGCCGAAGTGGAATTTCAGATAAAAAGAACTAGAGGAGGCGGCCATATTTTCCCCCTATAATAATCAAAAGTTACTGCATGTTATCAAATTTAACTATATGTTGACCTGAGGGTCAATCTTAACCCTCTTGTTATTGTTAATCCAATTTGGCTGAAGGCTATTGTTATCGGTCCGTCCGTCCGTCTGTCCGTCCGTGCCCAAGATAATTATGTTATGTGGTGGATTTTCGGTACATCCGTCACTCATGTGGTTTTTGTTCCTCATGTGGTGCTTATGAGGTAGCCACATAGGCACCCAATGAGCACAAAACAAACCACATAAGGGAGTCTATCAAAGTCCGTAGATCAACTGTTCTGTAACACTATCTGTTGATAACTAATGCCACTATAAAGCTAATTTCTAAAGCAAATAAGAAGAGCAGCATTTGTTTAAATCCCGCTGTGGGGTGGGAAGAATCTGAAGAATACACCCACTGCGTTCTGTTCCGTGCATTTCTTCATTCTTCCTTCTTTTTTCTCCACTTGTTTCTTTAGCAAGTGCATCCTGATATACCCGTCCTAGTTGGTATATGGGACGTTAAACACCAAGCAAACATTAAACACCAAACAGACAAACAATTTGTTTAAAACTAGAAAGAATCCGTTACAAAGTGGAATTGGGCCACTTGCAAAAACCACCAGAGAACATATTTGTATTACATTACGACCAAAAACCTAAAAGTCAAGCAGTACCCCCTTCTTTCTTTTCCTCCAGCGGGCTGAAAATGAACCCCGAATCGATCTGTCTATAACCCTTTTCGAGATAAAACCCAACTTCCGGTTTTTGACCTTGACCGTGGCCCAGAAATTTTAGGTAAAGGTTGTTCAGGCTGAAAGGGTCGAAAATGAGGTCAAAGTCGCAAACCGTGTTTGAGATAATGGTCACTTCCAGTTTTTGACCTTGACCGTGACCGAGAAAATTAAGGTCACCGAGGAATTTCTTATGTGATGTTATTTGGGTTAAAAGGGTCGAAAAATGAACTAAAAATCGCTCTATCTGTAATCGTTTCCGAGATAATAGTCAACTTCCAGTTATTGACCTTGATTGTGACCGAGAAAGTCAAGGTCACCTTGGAGCTCTTATGTAGCGTTGTTTATTCCCAGGTGGTCAACAATAAGCTCGAAATCTCTAACCGTTTTCTAAATAATAATCAACTTCCGGCTTTTGACCTTGACCGTCACCGATAATATCAAGGTCACCGAGGTATTTCTAAAGTAACGTTATTTGCGCACAAGGGGTCGAAAATGAGCTCAAAATAGCTCTTTCTCTAACCGTTTTCGAGATAATAGGTACCTCTTATATAACGTCGCTTAGCTCCAAGGGGTCTACAATCAGCTCGAAATCGGTCTATCTCGATTCGTTTTCGAGAGCCGGGCGGAAAGGGTCGAAAATGAACTAAAAATCTCTCTATCTTTAATCGTTGTCTTCGACCTTGACCGTGACCGAGAAGGTCAAGGTCACTGAGGTACCTCTTATGTGGCGTTGTTTAGACTAAAAGGGTCGAAAATGACCTCAAGATTGCTGTATCTCTCATCGTTATCGAGATAATCGTCAACTTCCGCTTTTTATCCTTGACCGTGACCGAGAACATTAAGTTCATCGAGGAATTTCTTATGTAACGTTATTTGGGCGGAAAGGGTCAAAAATGAAATAAAAATCGCTATGTCTCTAATCGTTTTCGAAATAATAATCAACTTAGAGTTTTTGACTTGGACCGTGACCGAGGTCAAGGTCACCAAGCTACCTCTTATGTAACGAAAATGACCTCAAAATTTCTATATCTCTAATCATTTTCGAGATAATAGTCAACTTTCGGTTTTTGACCTTGACCGTGACAGAGAACATCAAGGTCGCTGAGCCATTTCTAAAGTGACGTTATTTACGCACAAAGGGTCGAAAATGAGCTCAGAATCGCTATATCTCTAACTGTTTTTGAAAAAAAGTCAACTTGCATTCTTTTACCTTGATCGTGACCGAGAAGGTAAAGGTCACCGCGGTAGTTCTTATGTAACGTTGTTTTGGCCCTGGTGGTCGACAATCAGCTCGAAATGGCTCTATCTCCAACCGTTTTCGAGATAATAGTCAACTTCCGGTTTTTGACCTTGACCGTGACCGAGAATGTCAAGGTCGCGGAGGCACCTCTTATGTAGCGTTGTTTAGGCTGAAAGGGTCGAAAATTACATCGAAATTACTGTATCTCTAATCGTTTTCGAGATAATAGTCAACTCCCGGTTTTTGGCCTTGAGCATGAAAGTGAACATCAAGGTCACCGAGCCATTTCTAAAGTAACGTTATTTACGCACAAAGGGTCGAAAATGAGCTCAGAATCGCTCTTACCTCTAACTTTTTTTGAGATAATGGTCAACTTCCAGTCTTTGACCTTGATCGTGACCGAGAAGGCCGAGGTGGTCGACATTGAGCTCGAAATCGCTCACCGAGCATTTCTTATGTAACGGAATTTTGAGCCCAAGGGTTCGAAAATGAGCTCAGAATCGCTCAATCGCTCTAATTGTTTTCGCGATAATAGTCAGTGACCTTTATTTGACATTGACCGCTGAGGTCCAAAAAAAAAATGCGGTTTCACGGAGACGTTGTCGTCCTCTACACGTGTACCGAATTTCATCTCCCTCTGAAGGAGGAGTTTTCTGGAAACGGAAGAAAAAACGAAAAAAGGGCAGAAACTTCCAGGAAAGTTAAAAACTTATACCCAGTTGCGAACAAAGTTTGCAAGTGGGAATTACACCAAAACAGTTGTGAAAGATAAGTTGTGAAATATCTTTATACAGTAAAGTACCACATATAGAATTCCGTTGATTTACAAATGACACACATAAAGTATAAAATATTATTGACACTGAAATGACGCCTGATATAAACCACCACGTAAGTATTTTTATTCCAAAATAATCTTGTCCATGACCTACCACTTAAATGTGTTTCAGGCATATCAAATGCTACCATATAATGCAGTCATCACATAAGATACCTCTAGTTGGTTTGTCCGTCCATCCGTAAACTTTTTTGTCCTTACAATACATATTTGATACATTCAGACAGTTTATATATATGAAAGGGCGAATGTAAAATCAGTGTTATGCAAATGTTTTTCGTTTGAAGTAATCTTCAATACGTTTATTACTAATGTTAGTCACATCTTTATGACATAAAACAGGTGACATTGCCTGATTATTTTGGAAAGTGAAAGAAGACGACTGAATCAAAATGATAATTTCGTTCATGAGCAGGCAGTGCCTGTTGCATCAAAATTCAACAGATTTTTTAACATTGCATGAAATCAGTTGACGTCATATGTAAACGATTAGTTCCAGTTTTGTAGAATATAAACAAATTTGCTGTAAGGTGAACAATAGATCATGTCATTAGCACGCAGATACAGTCATGCAATTTTCTGATTATTAAATATTGCATCGATTAAAAATCAATTTACCGTATTGTTCATAATATTTCCTGATATTTAAAAATCCTATTTAGTACATATTAACATATGGGCAAAAGCATAGGAAGTCTCAGGGGAGTTTTACAGGTAATTTGATGTATTATGTTATTGAATCATATTCAAAAAGTTTAAATCAATGACTTTCAATGAAACCATCGAAGAAATTTAACTAAGAATAACAAGTTTAAGGGTCAGTTACGTCGAATGCAATGCCAGTGCAACCCCGTGGTCAGTGACAACAGAAACTGAAGTAACGACGGCACTACTGGAAATTGGAAATTTGGCCAGGGAAATCAATGAACGCCAAGGTCATGGTTGCTTTCGACGTTTCGACGTATTCTGATAACTATACTTGGGCAAAGAAGATCAAAATCTCGCCCAAAATAAAATGAATGAACGGTAAAACCACCGAAAAAACGCCTTTGACATAAGAGAATTTCTTAGAAATATTTGAAATCGATTATTATTTGTTTACTTGAGGTTTCTTCTTTTTTTTATCTAGGTGGCATATAATGATAATAATAATAATAATAATAATAATAATAATAATAATAATAATAATAATAATAATAATAATAATAATAATAATAATAATAATAATAATAATAATAATAACAATTTGCCTAATCTATCGCCTGCTGAATGAAACATCAACAACAACGAATAGCGAATTTAATAGATTATTCATATTGAGGTAGCATTATTATACACCAACAATAATCACCTGCATATGCCACCAAATTAAGTCTAACGATTTAGCTCTTGAGTTAACCATGCAATTTGCATAAAAATGGTCAAATTTTATTTCATCAGTGCGAATTTTCATATTGTATCTGCGATATATTTAAGATGTTACTTTGTACCAATGAAACAGAAAATAACAAATTCTAAAGAATTTTATTCACAACTGAAGTGACCACTTCCCGGATTAAAGCTCTTGTTTTAAACATCTTCTGAATCAGACACGCCAATCTGCTGCATATGAAAATATGAAATATGTATAAGAATGTGAATCAGAAGTTACAAGACGTCCAAGCGACATGTGTTAAACAGAATATAGAAGTCCAAGCGTCATGTGTTAAACAGAATATAGACCATAATGAGCTAGTTCTGTTGATTCTTTTTATGCGTTGTCGCGCAAAATATGATTAAACACTTTTTCTCAAATAATAGTTCTTCATATTTAAACATGTAACATCACATCAACACATTGAGTAAGTCTAACGTTGCGACAGAAAGTGGTAAGTATACATTTAGTTAATAATTGCACAGTAATTTACAGCTAAATTATTCAATGTTATTATCAAAATTATTTAATTATTATCATTATAATTTCTGGACAGACACTGTTGGATAAAAGTTTTCATTATTTAAATATCAAACTAACGTTTCCTGTAATTTTTGGCCAGTTTCACTATCTTAAAATTATTAACATTTTTACTGTGTACTACTAACAAGTGAAATATACTAAAAATATTTTTCCACTTTTACGTTCTGCGGGTTACAGGTAAAAAGGTAGTGTAAGTATAGTATACTTTGATACATTATTTAAGATATTTCTCTATAATTCCCAATAAACAGAAGGCATTCAGTACATTACTTATGCACGTCCTCTCCAAATAAATACAAACTAGACGTCGAGATAAATGACCTGAAGCAGATGGCCGTAGATATCCATAGAACGACGTGTTATTGAGCCCATACGTATGGTTGCTATGCAATTTCGTGTGACAGACAAGTGTCAAACATACTATGGTCTCCTAATGTCGTTTAAACATCCATCAAGTAGCTTACTTGTAAGTGAGCTACTGAAACTATACAACATCCTTTTCAGCGAGCACGTGAGAAAGAACGAGAGGGATAGATAGATAGATAGATAGATAGAGAGAGAGAGAGAGAGGGAGAGAGAGAGAGAGAGAGAGAGAGAGAGAGAGAGAGAGAGAGAGAGAGAGAGAGAGAGAGAGACCACCAAAACAATATCATTACAAGACAATATTATTACAAAGGTTTTCCATTTGGAAATAGCCTAAGAGATAGCAAGGTTAGTAAATGTCTGATAACAGAATTGACATGCATTTGATTTCAACTTATTTAAGTCGAAATTCAATACTGAAACAAGCACAAGGCTTGCAAACTTTGTATATTTTCCTGTTGGTTTTACAGCGAAATACGCCTACCATTTGCCCTGCACCGATAGTCTGGGATCGAGTACCAATTGCCAGTGGTTGGGGGAGGAGATTTTGCAGGTGATGTCGCGGAAGTGAGACTTAGGTTAAGCCACTTCTGAAAAGAAAACAAAAAAAAAAAAAAAGAAAAAAGAAAAAAAAAAAGAAAAAGAAAGAAATTAAACAACAACCATGCTACAATCTTAAATCTTGAGTTTGGCAAAGGCAATTTTTCTCGCTGCGTTGGACACCCCAACGACACTCGCTGAGCTGAACGCTTTAATTCCTCTCCTTGGAAGATGCTACCACGTTTTTTCTTATTTTTCCCAATTCTTCCTTGATCTGGATATTGAAAATTAATTTAGGACTTTACAAAATGTATTTAAAAACTAAAATAAAAAGAGTGTTTTATGATATAAAAAAATAAAAATGAAAATATGTCGTGGAGGAAAGACATAAATTAAGATGATAAGTTTGTTTGTTTATAATTTCCTTTTTTTCTTTATTTTTTATTTGGCTTTTAATTCCGAGTCTGGGATTTTTGAACTTCATAAACGGTATTTTTGTGGACTGTCTCTCATGCTTATCTTTTGGAGGAAGGTCCCTCTTTGAATTTTCAGCGAGTAGTTATTCAATGTCTTGAGCATTTTAATTGCTGGAGAAGGTGCCATTTTGAAGATTTTAAATGATACCTAAATTCTTAGTAACTTAGATTTTGCGTTTATAATATTATATATATATCTGAAATACCAAAACAAAATTAAACAGAAATGGCGGTTAAGGAATACCTAAATTTCGAAAACACCGTAGATTTAACCACATTTGAAAATAACTAGTACATGATAGAGTCCACTAAATTTTAGCAAAATACGAGCATAAAATTACTCCTAAAACTTGTACTAAAAGTACTATGTGATAGCAGGAGGCCATGAAACTTCTGCATCAAGCTGTTGCGTCCAAATACTTCAAAATTGACACTCCCAAAAAACCCCACCCGTCCATCCTGTATGCCATGAAATATTATTATATTATTTTCTGATATTGCGTGTAATATAAATTTAATTCATATTTTAATTCGTAAGCTGATTAATTTAAAAGAAGTTTAACGCAGGCACACCAATTGATAAAAATTTATTTTGGATTGAATAAAGAGATTGTGTGTCTTCTTGTCATTCGATTCTTTTCAGACAATATTAAAACATGAACATATATATTTTCTAAGATTTCCTAGACATGGGACGATTCCAAATTTCAGAAAGCATTCTAGAACATATTTCCCTTTCTTCAATATAATTTCTGGTCTTTACACTGATCCACCTTTACCACCAGAGGCGTCACAGTCGGCGCTGTAACTTAGACATGACTTGCTTTTCCTTCTTCTTATTTACATTTCTTTATTAATATTTTTGATTTCAATTTAATTTTTGTTTTTATTTCTGTGGGATGTTCAGTTCCTATGTGATGTCAAATTCTGTGATTATGTGACGTCACAACTTATACTATTTACTATTTTACACGATGTTTACAGGAATGACTTGGAAAAGTTTTTGAGAAATGAATTTTACAAACTTGCTAACGGAATGCATTGTGCTGCATTGCATCCAATGCTTTCTATTGGTTATGGTTTAAGTGTACGTAATGCAACCACTGTGATTGAAGGAATGGCATTTTTACATTATGCACATGTACGATCAGAGGGCATTCCTGAGAGTAACTTAGAAAGAATCCTTGATATACTCGAAGTACTAAAGATTATTCGCGAAAGTGACATAAAGCAAATGGCGTCAAAATACGCTGCAGATCCCGGATGGAGATTATGTAGGGAGGACTTTTTACGTTCTATGAATGTTCTTACTACTCATCCATTAATCCGTGGCCGACTTAATGAGCTGATACAACAGATTAAACTTCCTGGTTGGTTCAACCTTAGCACATCCACAATGCAGGATATGTTACGTCTTATGGAAACTATTTTGCTATGGACTGTGACGGTGTACACGGGTGTTGAACATCGCAACGACTTTTTTCTTTTGCATGGAGTTACAAGTGCATGGAGTCTTCTAGAAATCTTGAAAATTTTCGATGACCCTCTGAAACCATTTGATTGCATTCAGTACTACTTATTAGCGTTGTTTTCTGTTTATGTAACACAAGGTTGTCCTGATATTAATGTCAGCTTTTTCAAAATGCTGAACTGCACTTGGAATGATTTAAAAACTGAGGTTCTTGACGTCCATTTGATCCACACGTATATAAAATTGTGCAAGTATGCTCTGCACTAAGTCGAGATGGCGCAGATGGCCATACGGAGGAATTGCTCAAAAGTGCATGCAGAGTAGCAATTGATTATGATTTGAAAAGGTAAAGAAAGCATATTTAAAAATTTGGTGGGGAATTGACATTTTATAGTCAAGCACATGCTCACACATCTTAATGAGTCGATATTGCTCTAATATTCAAGTAATTTGTCACGGTAGTACGGTAAAGCGTAAACTAGTCAGGCTGAAACAGTTAGCCTTTTTCCCACTGTACAAAACGCGTTCTGGTTGCAACAACGAAACTGGACGCTACTGTATAGAAGCAAAGTATCTAGATGAATAATTGCTGTAAAATACATGAACATTATCCAGGTTTGTACAAAGATATAAAGTATAGATATATGAACGTAGATGAACACAGCATGACGCGCTGAAAGCATTTCACACATTTCAAATAAAAAATTTCATTGAATTTATTTTTAGTTAGGTTAATGGTGTGCTGCTATAAAATAATTGTTAAAAGAGTGTAGTTTTAAGTTATCCGATGCAAAACAGTTTCATGGTCTAGCATATTGGGCGTTGTCGCTTAACATAAACTGTTGTCACTTGCTCTTAATAATCTTTCCGAAAATAACCTATATTAGTGTAATATTTAAGGGACCGAAAATGTTCAAATTTGAAAGAGTAATCTCCACATAGAATTATCCATGCGTGTTATTTTAGTCTAGCGCAGAGACTAAAAACCACTAGTAGAATATGAAATATTTGTTATCAGTTTTAAAACTTTCTGCAGAACTAAGTTAACCAATTCATTACCTAAAAGTAATTTGAAAGGGAGTAAGGAATATATAGAAGTAAATTATATTTTTAATCAAATGCATTTTGTCTAAATAATATGATAACAGTAAAATGTGCATTTGGATCAATTTATAAAAAAAAACACACATTCTATTTGTCAGTGCTTTACAATACTATTCTATGTTTAATATACTCGCCACTACCTGTATGTCATGTAATGCATTACTGAAAATACCTACTTGATATCTCCAGATCAAATTAACTAGAGATACGTTTGTCTTTTTGTCCTCTTCTCAAGGAAGAATACATTTACATAGTTCTGTTTATCGACAAAAACGAGAACAAAATGAATTGGTCATAAGAAATTCATGGTTACCTGTCTCACACTGGTACGCTTCCAATCTGAGACCATGCCACGTCTGTAGGTAAAGACGTACAGTTTGATTTGTTTGTTTGGTGTCTAACGAACCGTTTACCAACTTTGATGGGTGTATCGGCACGCACTTGCTAAAGGAACAAGTGGGAGGATAAAAAGGAAGAACGAAGAAATAGTAAAAGCGGAGTTGGAAAGAAAAAAATCGATTCCGATTAGTTACTTCCGATGCGAGGATCAGAAAGTAGTGGGTGTATTCTCAGGTTTTCTCCCAACCAACAGGGGGAAAGGCGTACAGAGCGATCGATGAAGGGAGGTACCATATGTTCTGAATAACAATATTATAATCCCTACTTGCAACGAGGATAAAGTCGCTTCCGTTAGCATGACGCATGAACTGACAAATGTCTCCTGACTGTAGAAAAAAAAACATCATTCAATCATTCATTTGACAGAACAAAAAAGGCATTTATAGTTTTGTTTATCCGCGTAAATGTAGACTATACCAAATTATTTAAACGTAAAAACAATGAAATCAAAATGCACCCTGATGATTTAGGAAAGTAGTGGGAATTTTCAGCATCTCCTTAAAATTTAAAGAAGTACCTCCTGTTCCTCTCAAGAATAATATCACCTGCCTCAGATTCAAGAGACGTGCATTTTATCGCACATTTAGTTGTCGAGCGTACGCTGTTGTTTCCAACTTTTCACCAGTGCCTTTCAAGACCTAGAATTACTTTAATATTTCTTGGTATACTTCCTCTAAAACAAACTAGAACTAGAACCACACCACAGCTTGCTAAATGCAATCAAATTTAACATTTTATCCATAGTTATGTGTCTGTATAAAATTGCTAAATTTAACCCTTTTATGTTTCTCTTGTTCTCAGGTTATCATAACATACAATAGCTATTCTGCAGTTCCCTTAAATGCACTTAAACAGGGAATGCACTTAAACAGGAAGAGAGAGAGAGAGAGAGAGAGAGAGAGAGAGAGAGAGAGAGAGAGAGAGAGAGAGAGAGAGAGAGAGAGAGAGAGAGAGAGAAAGATAGAGAGATTTTAGTTTGAAAGAACGAAACATATTAATCATATGACAAATACAAATAAATAAAGTACTAGAGGATACTGAAACTGTTAAAAATGTTTCAAAAGAGCTTTCTGTTGCATTTAAGTATTTATATTGCAACTGAACTGCATTGTACAATTGGGCCATGGTAGAGACATGAGAATGCGTAGGTCGAACAGTGTAGGAACAATGATTTCTATAAATGGTAAGAAAGAGCAGCACCAGTTCACTAACAGCTTAACCAATGCCATGTATTCTGATGATAGACAGGTCCGGGAGCATGCTAGTTTACGAATAAGACACACAATCAACGAGTATATAGGTATCTACTTGATGGTGCAGAAAGTTGAAGGACTCCATGACCATACTTAATGTCATGTGGGTACTTAAATGCATATTCTACTGGCAGCCATAAATAATTAGATACATCTGAAGAACAGTGTTGTATTGATATCTCTTGGAGTTGTCGGAAGAAATGTCGTTATTTTTATGGCTGAACAAACTTGCGAGAAAAGCACTGTATTGTCCTTCATTTTAGAATCCATTTTTTAAGTTCTTCAACGTGTTTTAGAAAATTTAGCTATCGAAAGTTCTATGTTGTTAAACTATGAAAGACAGTCTAAATTTATTATGCTTCGGGTGAAAAAGTATCAAAGGGGTGTAAAAGTAATGTAAATGAAGTGACGTGAGGTAAATATGGTAGGTAGGTAAACGAAAATGGTGTAAATAAAGTGAGGCAAACAAAGTGGAAGTGAGGTTCATAAAGTAGAATTAAAGTAGAATAAAAGTAGGATTAAATAGTAGGCAAATAACGAGAAGTTAGGTAAGTAAAGGGATAATGAGGTTATTAGAGGGGAAGTGACGTACATTAATGAGAATTAATCAAATCAGTAGGAAGGAAGTGACTTGAATGAAGTCGAAGTGAGAGAAATAAAGGGAAATTAAGGTAAATAAAGGAGAACTACTATAAGTGAGGTAAATTAATTAGAATTAATAAAATAAGTAGGAAGTGACGGGAATAGAAGGGAATTTGGGTAAATAAAGGGGAAGTGGTGTATTAAGTAATAATGTAATAAAACTATCTCACATTAAGTTGTTTCGAATTTTACGAAACAAGGCGGGTTTTTTTGCTTTTTTATGAACCATAAATGAAGAAAAATCGGGTTACAATATGTTCCCCTCTTCCAGTCCTAAAGCGATCAATGAATCGATACCCTCAGACCATTCCCTAGGAAATCAAACTACCTTCCTTCACGCTAAATCTAGTTCTTGTTAGTAGCATATTGGAAATTGTTTCTGATCTGCCTCTACCTTAATGCATACATCAACCCACCCATCACACGTGCACACAAAAAATAAATATGCTTTTGATTTGCATACATCAGCAAAAACATAACTTGATCTGGGGCTGTACCGGCGGGATTAGTGCAAAAACCCATGTAGAGGAAACCATATGATTGTTCCTGTTCTACTGACCTACCCATAAATCACTCACTCCCTTAAACCATCTCCCTACCCTAACCCACCTCCTAGACCCCCACAGACCTACCACACTCCCCACTCCGATTGTATATTATACGCAGAAAGTGCACGCATTCGCCGTTCTGCTTCAAAATTGAGTGAAAATGAAATCAAACAAACAAATGAATTTCAATACCTTTGTTTTGTGACATAAACAGTTTGAGTTGGAGAACATTTGGTAAAGGTTCGAATTGTTAAAGTCACAATGCTCAGTTTAAAAAATGACACACTCAGTGTTCAGTAATTGGGTTTGTCCTCCATGAAGCTCAGTGCGTTTTTTTGCAGCATGTGATTTTGGATACTGCGGCGTGGATTTCGCATTGTGGATTCTGCATTGTGGATTCTGCATTGCGGATTCTGCATTGTGGATTCTGCGTTGTGGGTTCTGTGTTGGGGATGCTATATTGTGGATTCTGCTTTGTGGAACGCCTGTCCACTCCTCACACAAGAGGTCCTGTAGGTGTTGGTGCCTAGATTCTGGATTCATCTATCATTTACAGATCCGACAAGTGTTCAATGGGATTCAAATCTGGGGACTCAGCGAGTCACGCCATGCGCCTTATAACTTTTGCGTAAATAATGCATTGAGAGTCCTGCCTCTATGTGGTAGCTTACTATTACCCTTAATAACGAATACATCACAGATCGTTCCCGCGTATGGGGAGTACGTGTGTATAAAAAATGCCGTCCACGTAACACTGTGAAATTAAAGTGCCATGGACAAACACACCATCCGTTAAGCAACCAACGGATAGCCAACTGATACACGACGCTGAAGGAATATTTTATTCTTTAATTTGAAACATTTACATATTTGAAAAATAAAGCTGTATTTTTAAGGTTCATTTATGAAAATTTAACACTAACAGGTTGTTCTTGCTTGTTTTATTAGAAAAGCTAGTGATGATTTTTTTGAAAAAATAAAGTGTTTATTAGTGTATGCACACCCTTTTAACAGGAGTTTTTTTTTAAAGACGGGGGATGTATAACGGAGAGCAGTGACGCTGTCATTTATGCATAACTAAAATGCTAGCTGCAGTTTGAAGTATTGGGTGCTTGCCAGTTAATTAATTAATGCCTGTCATGCACGAAACAGATAATGAAATACATTAGAAAGTGCCAGCTCGCTCTGTTATCATAGGTTTTGAAAGTTTGAATTAGACATTTCTTTGTGCTGATTTTATATGTGCCTTGTCGTGAAGGATTGCCATTTCCGCTTTCAATAGTTTTCCTCTAGTCTTATATTGAGTCTTCTGTACATAGTTTTTAACACAGAGCAGTCATAATATATCTGTGATTATAACAAGTTTTATCAATTCACATATTTTTAATGTCCAAAAAAGACATTTGAGGTCAGAGTAGGTCGGTAAGAATTGCTAATTTCGTTTCAAAGGCATCTTTTAAGAGGCGAGCCGGCACCCGACTGTCGGGTGTCAGGAACCCTGCACCGTGAAACATATTTTAATAGACTCTACCGATTTCCAAGACGCCCACTCACGTCATTTCAGAGCTGACTGCTTGAGGCAGCTCTTTGATGAAGTAGAACTTTTACAATTTTTAAAAGAAATTTTAAAAGAAATCAACCTGTATCAGTATTTCTAGTCGGATTTTACTTTATGATTTTAGAATATACACATTTTTAGCTTACCTAGATTTTTAACTTGTAATTACTGACATGTTCTGACACACTGCAACCCGCTAAGGGTCGGTCGTGTGGTTAAACAAATCACATAATTAATTAACTAACTTCAAAAGGGGGTAATTGTCATTCAGTACAGAGCGTTTTTAACAAATTAAGGTTAATTTGAAATGGTCACTCGTGTTTAGAGGTCTTGGCGTTATTATGGCTAGGAATCGGGGGAGGTGGGAGCAAATCGTATCGTATATGTCACCAAAACGTGTCCATATCATCGGGGAAACGGGAGCGAGTTGAAAGTGGGAGAAGTAGGGGGATAATTTTGGATCCACAAGAGATCTGCAAGGATTTCCAATTTTATTTTAAAAAGGGTAATTGTCATTCAGTACACTGCATTTCCAACAAAAAACTGGTTATTTCGGAATTACACTCCGAGTTCGGTTAAAATGCAGATATTATTATATTATTATATTGTTATTATATTATTTCAAAATGATTTTTGGATTTGGGATTAAAAATAGGTATAGGCTTACAATTTATGCAATGACGTTGCTTAATCTTTCGTGTTCCTAATTATAGCCATATTTGTACAGCAACATTGTATATTGCAGGATAATACATTTAAAAATTGTGGTCAGAATCAATAATAAGCAAAGAAGTTATATGCATATATACGTAATGACAAGGCGTAAAATCTACATCGGAATAATAACCACAACAATGTAATAACCACAATTGAGGAGTAACCATTGAAAAATAACAGAAACAACATGGAGATGTTAAGACCAAAGATTTAAACAGACCTTAAACATGATTGTTCGTATTAAGTACAGATTATTTAATAGGAACCAGTTCATTGCATTGGTTAGTTTAATTTGCCTGGTATTGATTGACTGGTCTAATTTATACGCCGTTGTGCTCAAATACAAATCAAAGGATAACAAGTTAATACAAAATCTACACAGATGTCATTTTAAGGTTAGCGAGTGAAATCGAATTCCCTCAGGAAGTACAAAACCAATCATTCATCAGCCCACAGTATATTAACGAAAGTTTATTCCTTTCAATTAATGTTTCAAATAAATCATAAAACTTTACTACGCCAGTGTCCGTAAAAAAGTAATTTCGTTATTGTCTCAAGCTGGAGATTAGGCCCTTTCCCACTTCTTTACTGAGACTTCCCCGGCCTTTCGTAACCAAAAACAAAACGCGGAAAAAGGGCAATTTTGAGGCTAGACGTGGTCCGCGCGGAGTGTCAATTTAAAAAGAAAGTAATTTGCATTCAATACGGAGTCTTTCCCACGAAAGATGGAATTTAACAGCACCACTCCTCGTTTGGTTAAAGGGGATCTCCTTGTAAAATTAGCAATCCACGTTCAGAGATCGTTTTAATAAGCTTGGTAGCCATTTGGTACGCGAGTACCCCCCCCAACCCCGCCTCGGATAAATACATTGCAGAATACATTGGAATACTACAACATTACTTCTACAACTTTATGTGTGTGTTTTGGATTTCTTTTATTCGGGGGGGGGGGTAGAATGTAAATAAATAATTGCAATATTAAAAAAAATATATGAATTGCAATGTAATCTTTCTCATGTTGTCATGGACAGGGATGCGTCTGGTTGGGGAAAGTAGGGAGAATCAGGGGGGGGGGCGAGCAGGGGGAAAGTTGAGAGAAAAGGACAGGGGGAGTCTTTTGCTCTGTTACCCCCACTCTAGGTTTTTGCCAAAGCACGGGTTACTCTTCTGTATGGTATGCTGAAAAGTAATTTACGGGTAAGTCGGCCAGTTAATACCCAATACACTCTGACAGCGTTCCAAATACCGTCACAGAATACTGAAATCATTTTTTCGGGAGTAGTGGGGTCGGGGGGGGGGGCGTATGAGGCGTGATGATGAGGCAGTAAACAAAGGACATCTGTAACACGCGGTGGTACTGATTATCACCGATGGAAAACCCAGTGGTATGTGCTTTTAAGGTGTGCGCGGTTTTATGGTGAGATAAAGTGTGATTCAATAAGCAAATTGCAAGCTGTCAATCACTACACAGTGAAAATTTACCGACAGGGAAAAGTTACACAACTGTGAGCACAAGCTCATAGAAAAGGCATTTTCTACGAAATGCAAACTTACTTACGACAGTTTTCCAGACAATTCTTGCGTTTGCTTACTCATGTATTTATGTGATTTACTTAACAATGACGACCGTAGATGGATATTGGTGTTTTAAATATAGTTAACTTCTGCATTTCCTGTAAAAATCAGTGGTAATTACAAAATTAGCTCATTCATATAGAAATACTGATAATATCACGGGCCTGGTTCATTCATATACAAACACTTTCAGTTAAACATTACTCGTTTATTCATACACGAATATGGTCATAAATTGTTATTGTCGTGCAATAAGAATAATTTGTGTTATATGTTATACATGTTATATGGAAGGACAGGGGAGAGGTCAATTTATTTATTATAAGCTTTGATGTGCTATTAAGTGTCCTTGTGCTTCACAACAAATAAACAAAGCGTGTGAATAACTCATTCAGGGCCTTATATGGTAGCGTTTAGGAGCAGTAGAGCAAACGACACAGCATTAACATTTGCACCATTTTTACATAGTTCTTACCGCTTCACAGAGCCATTTTGAGGATATAACGCTGCTTTTGTAGTTTTCTAACTCGTGTTTCTACTTGAAATCACGAAAAAACATTGACGTTGGATGAAGTCTGATGTCTGTTATGCCGTCTTCATATACAATAAATTTTATTCATTTGGAGTTTGAAAGTATTTATATAAATAATGTTAACAGTTTTTTCAATGACGCTTTGTTTGATTTCTCACGCATAGTAGATGTCTTGTATTCAATTATAGTTTAAAGTCCTAATCCAATTGTCCTAATGAGGCAGAAATGCAAAATAGAAAATCTCATTAGATGACATTATCATTTCAAATATCGATCGCCTAACTAATAATAGCACAACTCAGAATATTGCATTCTTTACATAACAGCACCACATCAAACATTGATCTGTTGAGATAAAATATCACTCAAAGTAATGTTATCTTCAGATAACACCCAGCTTAAAACACTGGTATCTTTAGATACAATATCTATTCATATAACGGTCTCTCCAGATAACAGCCAGAAATCACGACATTTTATTGAAATCTGTTTCCATGACAATGCATATTTAGGCAATAAATAATTTTGATTATATTTCTTTCAGATTATATTTAATATTGATATAAATATTTTTGGCTATGTCAGAAATCAATTATTCCCAGGTTAAACTCTGTCTTTCTGTTTCGGTTTTAATGTGTCTCGTTTCATGTTCACATATATTATACATCGTATGTGCTTATCTTTCGTGTTAAAATATGCTGTTTATAGTTGTATATAATTGTATGACTTGCATATATGATATACAGTGAAACCCCGCTATTAGGGACAAAAAGTGACTGAATAATTTTGTCCCTAATGGCGGGGTGTCCCTAATTCGGAGGTCCTGTTATATATGAAAACTACAACTAAAATCTTTGGCTACATTTCTTACACTTTTTCCATTACTAGCTTTGATTATTTTAGCTTTATCAGATAGCGAAAGTTCGTTCCGTTTTATTTTCACACCACCGATATTCAGACTTAACAACTTGTATGACATCTTAACTGAGTAAAGACAATGAATTGCGTGTTCTTTTATACGCATTTTAAAAGACGGAGCACATGTCAATAGGGATTAAGTCGTATAAAGCTTCTCTCTTAAGCACACATCTTTCGTAATAAGCCCTACTGTCTTTACATGCACTGTGTTCAATATAATGTACTCAATACCCACAGATAACAATAGCGAAAAAAAAAACACAAGCCGATTAACAAGCTGATAGGGGTTGTTTACAGAACGTACAAAATATGTGGACAGCAATTTGACTGTCCACAATAGAGGGGTTGTTTTAAATGTATAACCGTATTCACGGGATAAAAAGGGTGTCCCTAATTCTGAATAGAGGGGTGTCCACAATAGAGGGGTCTGGATATAACAGAACTCGATGACGTTTTAAAACAGACTGAAAAATGCTGTCCATAATTCAGGGGTGTCCATAATAGAGGGGTGTCCATATCCGGGGTTTTACTGTACATCATTTCATTGTTATTGTTTTACCTGTTTTTTTAATTAAATAATTACGCAATAGACCCAAGTGAAAGATGTACAAATATAGCAATTCTGTTTTACCCATTATCGTTTGCTTTGTCACGGAGAATTTTACCGCCCCCTGCCCTTCCCTTCCCTCTTGTCACACGTACTTGTTATTTTTGTGACATGTTTCACGGTAAACAGCTATTACATTAACAACTCAGATCAAGCATTACGGTCTTTTTGGTCTAGAGTGACACCACCTAATGCTACACTTTGGCTAATTTGTTTTTGTTAACATTTAATGGGTTACAAGCAACTAATTAACAAATTAGATGCATATAGTTTATAACCTGTCATTTACTGCCCGTTGTTTCTTGTGATCCAGGTCGCCATGTTTACTGCATAAGCTTAAACTGTATTCCGGTATTAGTTGCCACATTGTCAACTGATATTTTCAAGTAAAAGCATATAGGTTAAAATCTTGGCCATGAAGTTAGTAACAAATGTGCATGTATTTTTACACCTTTTGGTGTTAGCTTTTCGAGTACGAAGCTACAGTCTTGAAATTTGCTTGAGCAACCATGAGAGGGAAACATGTAAAGAAGAAACTACCTTTAACATCATCTTGGCATGTGAAGAGCCAGAATACTTAGAGATCGTGGAGATATTCTACAAGCGTCCATTTTATAACGACACAGCATCAAGTCCTTCATGTTGTAATATGACTTTTTACGATAACGGGATCTGTCAGGCGAGGGCTAGTATTTATCAATCCCGTGGCATGACTGATATTATCGAGGCGTGTAATGGAAAAAGCGAATGTAACGTCACTGTGATGTCATGGAGCATGGAGAGTGTATGTGAAGATGACTTCTGTGTCGAGAATAATTGCGTGGCCACTCATCTTGAGTTAATTTACCATTGTTTGCACGTCTTTACTACAGAAGGTAAGCAATTTGTTCGCCTAACATTTTAATTCATTGTATTCCAAACAGTTTTCATATGCAACTATCAAACAGTAGCTGTGGAAAATTATTGTACAAAATTTTAAACTAACAAATTTATTAAAACTCGCACGTGATTAAATACCACTGCAAAAACAACAGAAAGAAAACATGGAAAAACATCTTTTAATTCAGAAGAACGGTATTAAGCTCTATCGACATGACACAATAAGACACAATAAGGCACATTTGTCGATAAGAAAACCCAGATTTTACATGATTCGAATAAAATATATCTTTTGATTGCAAATAAATGGAGTAAATTGGTAATGAAGTTATTGAGAGAAAACAAAAACATGTTTCTTTCATTTTTTTCCGTAGTTCAGAAAAGCGCAGACAGTTTCATTCGAAACATATGATCTACTTCCGCTCGCTGGTAGCTGTTGATACTTGTCACTCATTGACCGCTGCTTTTCTTGATGTCTACAATTTAAATATATATGTATATATTGTCTTAAATTTGAAAAGGAAGATTCTTTATGCAGTAAGCCCTACACAGATCTGAATTAAAACTCTTGAAAGCACATTTATAAGCTATCGGTGAACCACTGAATACTGATACTAATGTGATTAGATGCAGTATTCGCTTTCGATTACCAAGTTAAAAAATTTTTAAATGCTGTTGTCGACAGGACCCAAATGGCTCTATACTGACAAGTTTTGCAATGAAAACGCCAATATATTAAATAGACCAAAACACAGCCTTTTGGCTGTGTGTGTGCGGGCATTTATTGACAAATCTAAGTTGAAATAAAATTCTTCTCTCGTTTTCATGTTGTCTGAGATTCTATGATCTACCGATTGTAGAAGAAGCACAACATAATGCTTAAATAGAATGTATTTTCAGAGAATTTAAATATTACCATTGAAACTTCGCACGATGAATCACAAGCAACACACGTCAGAGAAACAATAACACAATTACGGAACAGTGGTAAGTCGTTTTATTTTATTTAGTAAACTTTTGAAATAATTTTAAATTACGAAATTGTAAAATTGTTTGATTAATTACACAGCTCATGTATAACTAAAAATAATTTATGAACTTCTCTCTGAACGTACAATATTAGCAGTGCGACCTCCTCTAAAATAACTAAGATAATACATTAAAGAATAACATATTAATAAAAGTGCTGAAAAATTAAATTGTAACTCAAAAATGCCAGCATGTACTTGTAAATATTAACATAAATTTTAAAAGACATTTATTTTGCAGATAATGGAAGTAGTACCGCTACAACGCAACAAAGATTAGAAACAACACAGTTTAGTGTAAACAGTACGGATTCTCTAGATATATGAATAGAAAATGGAAAAAAGTCGCGCCCATAACAGCTTAAAATATTTCGTTTAAGAATGATATTGTAGCGCACAACATTATCCAAATTAGCTTTGAAAAATTACTGTAATGGTAAATAAATAGTTGTGCATTCCATAGAATACGCTGAATTAAAGTCTTGTTAAAACTGGTTATCATTAGTGACCTGAAATTGCCAAATGTAGGAATAAGTGCTAAATCACATGAATGGGTTGGCTGGTTGGAAAAACCCTCCTGTGGCCTGTATTACTGGGTAGCACAACCCTAAAAGCTGAGGGCGGACGGCATATAAGTAGAAAAGGCCGTTTAGATCAAAACGCGAGCATCAGTTCTATATATTTCCTGATTGATGGGGCAGTCATAAAGTCTTGTTTTGCAATCATCTGTGAAATTTTTCATTGGTCAGTTACGTACATATTTTCGGTAGTACCAAGCTTGTCCTTTTCGACACTTCTCCTTGTTATACACTTCTCAAATGTCTACTTTTTCCTTTGAATGCACACCGACAATCAAGCAATAAAACATCTTACTTAAACGAAAGACATAAAAGCATTTTCTGTCACCACAGTAAAGACTATTGCTGCACGAATGGGGAAAATTAAAGCACGTATATAATGTTTAGTTAATTTAAAATGTGAAAGACACTAACTCGTGACAACATAATACAAATATCTTAATAGGTATAAAAGAAATGCTTAAATGACATTTGTTGTGGTAGAGAATCAAGGAACTACCAACGAAACGCCTCAACAGGAATCACATGCATCTTCGGACAGCCCAAACATTACAGTACGGATTGAAGAAGGTCAGATATCAAATAAACTTTTTTTAGAACTGCAATTAATTCATGAGCGCTGCAAAGTTTATTCCTATAATTGATCGTGGTTTGAAATTAAAGAGAGCTAATATTACTTTATTATTGCTTTTATAGAACAGAATTGTTCAGTGTGACTAAGTTGTTTATTTTTTACGAACCGATGCCTTTTGAAGCCAATTATGTCTCCCCGACCAAGAGGAGACATATAGTGTTTGTACGTTCTGTGTGTGTATGTGTGTACGTGTGTGTGTGTGTGTGTGTCTGTGTGTGTGTGTATGTGTGTCAGTCTGTTGTGAACAAAGTGTTGTGTGCAAGATATCTCAAGAACGAAACGTCGGATCGACTTCAAACTTGACCAATTTATTTTTTAGTTAGGTTGGACGGTTCCATCAACTTTTGACGCATGTCACATGATTAGGGCAGACGTATGATGTCATTACGTAAAAATATTGTGTGCGAAATTTCTCTGCCGCTGAACATCGGAGAAAGTTTAAACTTTTGTGGGATTGTTGTTTGGTTGGTCCCAAAGACTCTATAGAAGTTTTTTGCTAGTAGAACGAACGAATAAGGCGTATGACGTCATCACGTCAAATATGTATATATTTCGAACAAGATCTTGTGTGCAAAATATTGCGATAACAGAACTTACTATCGACTTCAAATTTTAGATAGATATTCGTTGGGTCACTCGAACAGTTCTGTCAACTTTTCATGCATGTCACGTGATTAGGGCAGGTGTATGACGTCATCACGTAAAAATCTTGTGTGCGAAATTTCTCAGTTGCTGAACATCGGAGAAAGTTGAAACTTGGTGGAATTGTTGTTTGGTTGGTCCGAAAGAAACTTAAAATTTTTTCGCAAGTAGAACGAATGCGTCGTATGACGTCATCGCGTAAAATATGTATTTAGAACCAGATCTTGTGTGCATAATATCTCTATAACGGGAAGTCATTTCGACTTAAAATTTTATATTGATATTCTTTGGTTCAGTCAGACGACTGTTTCAATTTGTAAATTGTAAAAGTTATTCCTCGGATAAGTCGCACGGTTTTGGTTAAACATTATTAAACTCCTGTAGAAAATCAAGAAAGGTGCATAACGTCAACAAAACCCCTCCCCCCGCCTCCCCATTTTTGGCTCCTTTTTTATCTAAGCATAGGTGTTAACTACGCTCTGGATTTCAGCGTTTTGCAGAAGATTCTCGAATGTTCCTGCATTCTTTAGAAACCTTCAAAACAGTAACAGCATTACTGTCCGTCCATTGCTATTTGTTAGTGCCTGAAATTAAGCTTTTTGTTTGTTTCTCATCTACGGCTGTTACGTAACATGTCACTCAGTCAGGGGTCAGTGTCAGTTGCGGTGCATGATGGTCATGGAATGCTATAGGTCTAAGCAGGTCTAGCTATTGATTTGTTTGCCGCATACTTGATTCGGTTGCCAAGGTGTTCTATATATAGGATCTATTTTGTATCGATTGGCATTGTTTGCAGAAGCATTTTTCGCTATTAAAGTTGGTCATCTGATATCTTGTGTTTTGAGAAGTAGCTCACCATTTTGGCACCGAAATGCCTCCCCCTTCTCCCACCGAGCTGCGTCATCTGATGCGCAGTTATGAAGAATGCCTTTCTAGCGCTATTCGGCCGATGGGAATGTGCGAAGACAAGGTAGTCTGTCATGGCTATAACTACACTTAGGGTACAGACCGTTGCCGTTGCCTCGGGTGAAAGGGTGAGAGTTGTGTTTATAGTCGGACCTACATTAAATAGCTGGGGAGGATGATGGTTAGTAAAAAAAAATACCGACCACCTTCAAGACCTGGATAAAAAGTATGCCCCGTTTGTCATGACCTCTTCCAGATTCGGGTAAAAAGACGTACGGTAAAATCTGCCTGTATTGACCAACTTTCACACCCGGATAAAATGTAACGTACAGTAAAACTACTACAGTGACCAACTTCAGATCTGCATAAGAAGGGCCTACAGTAAAACCTGTTTTAGCAACCACCTTCCCGACTCTGAAAAAAGACGTCCATTTATATCTGTTTTAGTGACCACCAACTGTTTTGTTTATTTTGAATTTTTTCACAATGAATTAAGGTTATGTTTGCAGAAATGAATATTTTATTTCAGTAATTTAAGAAAAGGATTTTTTTGAGGGGATCATGGGTCTAGTCGGGGAGACATTTGTTTTTGTTTACAGAAAAATTAAACTAAGTAGGTATCGATCGAAAGTGCATAATATAAGTCTGTACTCCTATATTTTGTGTGCACTGGCCGCTCTAGTTGGAGACTGTTTCGCAAAGTATATATTTCAGATCGACATACTGTTACCTATTGACATAATAAATACTTTGCATCTTGGTAAAAGGCAAATTGTTTATTTTTAAATGTTTTAGAAGAAGGAGCTGTTAAATCAATCGACTCCGTTTAAAAAGGAAAAGTTTCACATATTTGTAATTAGATATGTTTGCATTATATTTGTCCTTTCTAACATATCCAGTAAATGACTGTTATTAAGTAATTGCCACAATAGACTCCACTCATATAATTTTTTCGATAGAGAGAGTAATCCTTTTATTTGTTTGTGAAGGCCGCACCTGTACAGTGCTTAACATGCAACAAACGTAGTTGTGTTTGTTTTAAGCACTTAGACTTAATGTATCTTTTATTTATTTGCTTTTAGGATCAATGTTGCAGATTTTCATTATCACAGCTAGGCATACAGTACATCAAAGACTCCTTTGTCAGTTACTGACTGCAACATTTATTAACTGTAGACAATGTATTTCCGCCTTCACCTGTTGGAAAACTATTTGTGCCTCGATATCTACAAAATCTGAAACTTATTTAAACGTATCCCTCTTTGGCAAATAAACACATATCGTCTGGCTTTAGGTATCCCTTAGACAAACAAACAACACGTTTACTGGCTTCAAGTATCCCTGTGACAAATACACATACATACTTACTTCAAAGTTCTATCTGACAAGCGCACATACATATTGCCTGGCTTGAGATTTTAAAAATGAAAAAGACGCATACGTTATTACTAGTGTGATACTATGAAAATTATTGACATATTTATCAATGACACTATTGTTTTGTCATTTCACACATAGATTGCTTGGAAGGAGATTCATGGGATTACACTGGAACTACACACACGACTTCTGAAGGGTACGAGTGTCAGAGGTGGGATTCACATGTCCCTCACTGGCACTGGTATACTGAACTGGATTTATTCCCTGATGCTGACTGGAATACTCTTGGTAACAACTGCAGGTATCTTTTTACTATATTTATAATTTGTATTTCACACAATCATAAGTTCTTTCGATTTTCTTCAGATCTACCGAATATATTTGTGTCTTTCAGAATAAGCTAAATCAGATCCCACTTGCACCATCCAATAACCAACCAAGAAGGACAGAGAAATTTTTTTCCAATGTATACCTTTATATCTATATATATAATATAGACCGATACATATGTATATATATATATATATATATATATATATATATATATATATATATATATATATATATATATATATATATATATATATATATATATATATATATATATAAAGCCCGCATAAAAGAGACAATTCGTTAAAATTTGTAGCTTTCAACTAGACAAAAAATAAACGGGACCAAAGGTAGGGCTCCTTTATTTTTGGGCTACCAAAAATATTAGAAAGACGATTACGAAAAATCGTAGTGTAATACAATAAACTATAGGTCAATATCTATTTAGTAACGGTAAAATCTATTTCTAAATTAAATGATGAAATTTTAATTCAATTCTCAACTGACTTCCTTATTTATTTTATAAATGTGAGAAAGCACTCTTACAGAGACCATTTTAAATTGCGTTTAAAGGATATAATGGAGTGTTTTTATACCAGAAAAATGTTTTGATGTTCTGCATTTTTTCTGCGTTGGATGCTGTGATTTTTAGAGCATGGTCTTATATGCCTGAAGTATTGCTTGTAATCAATTAGCCAATTGGTAAGGGAAAGTGCGCATTTCGGCTTTCGGGCAATTTACTATACTGTGAAGCAATGTTTTTAACGCAAAATACAAAACCTTTATTAGTGTGACCTTGGCTCAAACGTTTCTGAGAATGTGGAATGAGAAAAATTATTTATCATTTCTTACTTCGGCAGCATGCTGTCATTTGATATATAACACACAATTGCCTTGCTGCCTGTTTGTTACATGATCCATTTGATTTAGAAAAAAAGAACCATATTTTGACTGTGGATTAGTTATTTTGGCTTGGATTTCTTTGTTATGTCAGGGTGTATTATTATTACTTATGTGTGCATTATGTGTGCATTTTCGCCTTGGTGTGTCTTTTATTTATCATCATGACATACGTTTTCGTTCTTATCTTTGAATGCACTTGGATGTAATTGTGTATCTATCAGAGAATTCAGGATTTTACGAAATCCCCCCCCCCCCCCCAAAAAATAGGAATGCCATGTAAGTCCTGGTGATACGAACTCCAACTGATGAAAGCAACCCAAAGTGATTCTAAAATGTTCCTCCAAAAAGTAATTTGACAGCAGCCCAAGAAAGATTCTTGACGATATATATATATATATATATATATATATATATATATATATATATATATATATATATATATATATATATATATATATATATATATATATATCATGAGCTAGGATATTATCAACACTTGGTTTGCTTTTTGAAACTAATTTCTAGTTTTAGATTCATACTTATGTTACCGAAATTGTAATTTACATACACCAAAGTAGACTACTGATGTAATTAGTAGCTGGTGTGCTTATTATTTTTTGTTTTCTGCATAAATTGGCACATTTGTGGCTCACACATCTATTTCTGAATCTCTCTTATGTTTCTAGTTATGTTCTAAATATTTTTTCGCAACATTTTTTTTACAGAAATCCAGATTTTGATGTTAATGGTCTCTGGTGTTTCGTCACAGAAGTACATCAGACTTATGGTTATTGTGACGTTCCACTCTGCGAAGGTAGGTTTGTACAATATGGCATTTTGTCAAAGTAAGTCATCACGACATCTCAGTCTGTAAAGGTATGTGGGTATGTGAGCACAGCACAACTCACAACCGTCACATTAGTACGTAAGACATGCAATTCTGTAATTAAGTAAGATTTGCCATTAATTGTCAAAGTAATTAAATACAAAATACAACTCTACCAAATACGAAACACCACTGTGCCATAGTGAGAAAGCACGATATAGCAATTTTTCAAGCTAATAAAATGTTATATACAAAGGTATATTAGTACGACATAGCACTCTATTAAGACTAGAAGTCTATTAAGACTAGAAAGTACGACATGCGACTGTACCGAGGTGGGTAACTTTCACACCTGCTTCAGTAACGGAACGACACCTCAGCATGTCCTTGTAATCTAGTACGAAATTCTGCTCGAATAAAATGTACATACAGCATATTCTCTACTGAGGAACTAAAATATTAGTTTGTGTATAATAGGTAAGTATTACCGACTAATAGATGCTATATTTTGTGATTTTTCTTTAGTTTGTTCAATGTATTGATAGCAGATCTTCGTGGCGGATCAAAATGCCAGCTCTAGTGTGATGCAATAAATATAACATCGAAGTGAAAAGAAAAATAGAAATATTCTAATATCCATGAAAAGCGGAACTAATTTAAATTCTGATTCCATTATTTAGAAATAGAATTTGTTTAATAATGCGAATATTATGTGTCTTTCTCTTTGACCGCTTTGGAACAAATAGATGAACTGGCTTACAGAAAAGATTATTTACAGAGCTGTCTGAAACAACAGTAAACGAACCAGAAGTGTCAACATGCACGCCTGTGGATCTACTGAATTACATGGGAGATGTTCACGAGACGGCAGATGGCATTGAATGCCAGCGTTGGGACTCAGAATTTCCCCATCCACATTCACTCGGTGACAATCTCTTTATGTTCCCGGATGGTGACTGGGATGCAGTAGGCAATAACTGCAGGTGCCTGATGGTTTACATTTTCATTTTTTCAGTTCAGTGAATGATTTACTGATCCGATGTAAAAGCACTGTGGTGTTTTGTTGCCGTTTTGTATTTACTAATTGATTATATTGTGGTGAGGTAGATGAGCTAATCATACAACTTTTGGTTTCTGTGAGATATTATTGAATATGTTTTAGCGACATGCCAGTGCAAAGGCGTACTTTTATCTTGAGAGATTCCATGCAAACAAATGATATATTATGTTTTGTGCTAATATTGAATACTGCACTAGCACACCAATCATATCCGGACAACTTGTCACCGGTGATGTAGTAAATTGATAATTTTACGTTCCCTTTTACACAACAAAGAAAACCGAAAGACTCACATTTTGAATTTCTTGATTCTTTATCTAACCCAGCTCAATTAGGAGGATAAAACGATTGCCGCCATGGGTATAAATCGCATAGCGGAACCTTAAAAAGTGAGGTTAGAGTTGTAATTAACTGAAGAAAACAAACTTCTTAATTGTTTACAGAAATCCAGATAAGGATGAAAGGGGACCATGGTGCTATACAACCAATGTGAATGTCCCCTGGGCCTACTGCAATATTCCACCCTGTCAAGGTTCTGCCTTTATTATTTATTTTGTGTCATTAAGTAAGCAATGCAGACAAGGTAAACGAAGAAATAGTTAATAATGATGTGCATGAACCAAAGCTCTAGTGTTGAACTTTATAAAGAAGTTGTTGTATCGCGTGATGAAAAATTCTAAAATTGCAAACATTTTTATATTATATAAAAATAGTAATAGCAATGCAAGGTATTCATCCTGTAGTTGAATGCAGAATTTTAAAATCTGCTAAACTGGCCTTGACAAAAATGCCTTAAAAATAAGTTTGAAGCTTGTTGTCTCAGAACTAAATCTATAGCTTGTTTATTTTGCAGAAGATATTGAAGAGAGAACTGTCCAAACATCTTCCCTAGGTGATGGTGAGCCCTTGATTTTGCTATCAAATTCTTATTTCTAATATAAAGTATTTGTGGTATAAAAGTAGGGAGGGAATATATTTTATAAATATTTGTATCATTGTTTAGACATTCTATAAAGCATCCTTAAATAAAGTGAAACACATGAAAATGCTAAACAATCATAATTATTGAAGAAAACTTTTGACTATTGCTTATTTTAAACAATATAATATAAAAGAGAACTGTTGATAATTTCGACGTCCCGTATCCCTAGAGAAGATAAGATCAGGATCTATGCATTTTAGTTGAATTAATTTACATAAAATAATAAAATTCCATATTTGTCACTGCGCACGTCGTAATGTTTCTCTCATATACCGTTCATGTACTTCATCAACCAGTATTTATCCTGTAAAAATGTGTCACACTGACATGTATATGTCTAGTGTGGCATATTAACTATCACATGTGTGTTTAGAAACATTGGCTATTACGTTTCTAGTGAGACACAGTGACTTGCACTTTTATAGTGAGACATATTGACTAGAACATTATTATTGAAGCATATTGTTACTGCGAGGCTAGTGTGATATAGTGAGTAGTATATTTGTCTAGTAAACACAACTGGAAGTCAAATACGCAGTGTCCTATTAGATTGCTAGTTCTTTGTACCCTGTTAAAGGCTTAATATACAGTTATGTCAGAATGTTAGTTGTTTAAACTCTATAAACTCTACAGGTGCTTTTTACAATTACTATATTAGAATACATCAGATCAAACCAAAAAAGGTTAATGTTTGAACATAGCGCAATCTTATGTCGGGTTTTATTTCTAAGCCCACATTATAGCATGTGCTGCTGGCATAGAAGAGATCCCATCAATCATATTGATTGCAAAATGAGTAAATGATGGTTAGAACGAGAATTGGGAACTACATATCAAAGCAGCGTGCCACCCACTCGTTTCTCGGATCTTGTAGCTAAGAAAGCCGTTTATATTTCTCTCCTATAGTGAACAGGACTGTGAATGAAGAGTTTCTGCAGACCACAGGTTGGGAGGGATTAACAAACACGACGCTGCAGCAAGGCGATGAACGTAAGCAATATGCTACCAAATAGGCAGGCATAAAAATTTACACACAAAGGAACATAGCCAAGTATGGTTAACTCTTATTCTCGAGCTTGAAAATTCAAGGGATAATTGAACAAACGATTGGTTTATAAACGGCAAAATCAGTGGTGCACAGCCAATGAAACTTAACAACCGAAACCTTAAGAAATCGTGTTCATTGCTGTAAGCAGGTCAAGGTGTGGTATTACTGTAAGTAGGTAAGTAAGTGGGTATAAAAGGAGAAATACAGAAAGAGAGATAGGTAGGTAATTTGTGAGCCGAATTGCTGATGCGCATTATTGTTTGGCAGATGATGTGCAACAGCGATCGGAGACTACGGCATCGGGTAACGATACAGACCTATTTCTGTATGTGGGCGTCTCTCTGGCAGCCTTTGGCGTACTCTGTGCAATCGCATCCATCCTCCTGTGCTGCAGGCGGAGGTACCATCATGACATGCAAGTGATCGTGGATGCAAGGATTTGGATTTCTTATTTTATCAATGTCTAAGACGAATCTTTTACCATATTTCTTTAACCATAAAATTTTCTATGGCAATATTATCACCACATAACTCATCCCGTAACAGTAATGTGGCATACAAGTTTTGGTGACCTTTTATAACGCTGGCCTTACGACGGACTGCTTTCTTTTATTACACTGAAAATAAGAAAACTTCTCATTTTCTAAACCTTTTAAACCATGCAAACTTTCATTATGTTTACTTAAATGGAGCAGCCTGCATTTTAACCAGCGGCCACCGATTTTATTTATGACAGAATATGCGAGCGCAACGACGCGAGGAGAATGAATACTGTTGAGAGTAAAACCGCGGAGGACCCGACCACTGGCTACATTGCCAATGTCACGTGTTCTGATAAGTGACAGGAAACTGCAAGTGCACACACCAGGCAAATCAAAGGGAAATTCCTGAAATGTTTCATAAGCATCGGCTTAATATTACAGTACAGAGAAATGATTGCTTGATTGTTATTTAGTCACTTATATTAAGCATCAAATGACTGCTTAAATTTATCAAGAGATATGCTTGTTTCACGTAGTACCTGATTTATGACTCTTTCGATGCTCCTTTTTAGATTATTAGTCAACTTTAGCCCTCTCGCGATTTCTAAGCAACATTGTTACTCGGTATCTTTGCAATATTCTACGAAATATTGCCCTCTGGATATTCTAATATAATTGCAAGTCAGTACTAGGCTCTTCATTTTAGAAATTTCCTTCTGTTGAAGTATTTTACTGAATATGGCTATCGAAAATTATTTGTTTTCCTGCGGATTAGAAGAGATACAATGAAGAGAGGCTCAATCACAATTTGTAAATTCTGTACATGGGAAATACTTAATTTAAAAAAGGGAGCTTTATAAAGTTGAAAAGTAAGGGATGGCCTATTGAACCGATAAATATATTGTATATATATATATACACACACACACACACACACACACATATATATATATATATATATATATATATATATATATATATATATATATATATATATATATATATATATATATATATATATATGCGTTTCGTTCAATGGGTCGATTTTTTGTCGACCTACTGTCGTCCAGATGGTGTTTTTTAGGGCGATAGAAAAACTGTCGACCCAATGTTTGCAACAAATTCTCTCTTCAACGGATGAAAAAATTAAGTCTAAAGTATAAATGATTATCACAAAATAAACTAATTGACACAACTGAATACTTTTTTTTCTAAAGTTTGCCCTTTTCAGAAATAAAACATGGGTCTTAAATGAGCTCCACAGGCAATCGTATATTTTTTTCGGTTGTAGCAAAAGTTTTGTGTTGCTGCTTGTAGAGTGTATAAATTGATTTTCGACCATTTGTCTCTTTAATTAGTTAAATTAGGACTTAGGTTTATTTTGATTTTGAGAATTTTACGTTCAAAATAAAGTTTATATCTTTGGGTGTTTTTATGTTATATATGGCAAATATACGCAACTGTATTATGGTGCCATCTGGTGGAAACTCGCGGTTCACTCTTCTCGTCACAAATTTTGTGTCATTCTTATTAATGTCAAAGTGAACATGCACACATACTTTACCGGTGTCATCGTAATAAAAACAACTTGGGAACACCATACACCATTGCCTTTACTTGGCGACGACGACTGGGAACACCATCTCAACATCTTGCTTAACCTCCTCGTAAAAACGAGGTTTGGCGAGGTTAATGCAGCCAATTTGGACATAATTTATTTTCTCTACTTGAAGAGGGAATATTCTATGCACGAGGTTTGTATTTCGAAACAACTGGCAGATGCACGTCGTAAAAGCAGTGCCAACGACAAAGGAGAAAGTATGGTAATTTGCACTTGTATAAGCCAATTCGCACTTTCGTGTCTTTCTGGTGGATGTGTTATTTCGACTGCAAATGTTAGGGGATGAATTATAAAGAAATGAAAAAGGGAAAATCAAAATTCTAAATTCTTTCAACATAAGCCAAATCACACTTTGGGTGTTCCCCATAAAAATGCGCAAAAATTCTGCGTTTCGAATAAAAGTAACCGGGTAAAAATGAAAGAAATGATAGAGAGATTTCATCTAAATGTCAAATTCTCTTGCTCCAAAGAGCAATCGGATTTGTAACAACCCGTATGCTATTATAAAAATGTATTAAAAGTTTTAACAAGTAGTTTCAGGTTTCAATTCTTTTATGTTAGCAGTATGAGCTGTTTTGGCGATATTTCTTCCATATTTTTCTATAATTTCTTTCATATTTTACCCGGTTCCCTCGCAGTCGAAATTCAAAATTCTTGCGCAAATTCGAAGCACCCAAAGTGTGATTTGGCTTATGCACAGTTTCAAATTTATAAAGCAAGCATATGAAAAAAAGATTAAAAGCTTCTTTGCATATTATTCAGTCTCTTTAATAACCAACATGTGAATATGTTTCTGGCAAAATAAAATTTTGTTGATTTTTGCCTTTTTTCTATCATCTCTTTATATCCTTATCCCACCTGAATTCAGCCGAAACGCAAAAACTTTTCGGCAGAAGTCAAATTGCGGATTGGCTTATTGTGACAAATTAGCAAAATTAGCAAAATATGCAGTAATTCACATAGAGAAACGCATACGACTTTGCTTCTACGGCGACGGTATGTGCCGCTAGCAGTACAGCCAAAAGCCTGTGTTACGACAGTACGTGTCATCGCCAGGACTTCCCAACCGCAGCCCATATGGTGTGACTTGTGAAACAACAGAGGCGGTGGGGAGGTACGGGCGATCGCACCTTTCATGGATGTCAAGACAGCGTTGCATTGTGGGATTGAAATGGGAATTCGCTTCACAACTGATAAACAAAAACGAAAGTAAAGTATAATATTAGGCTAGAATTTATGAATCATAACTGAGGACGGAAATTAGCAAAGGGGGACTCTTCCACAAAAAAGTCTGAATAGTGGTGGACAGTGGCGGTACGCCCTGAAAGCAATTATAAAGAAATTAAAGTAAAAAAATCCATCCCTCCACCACCTGCTAAATTAATAATAATAATATCAGTTATATCGATTCCACAAATATTCCTAAAAAGATATTTAAGGACAGCATTGATAGTTTTCAAGAGTGCTTTACTTGAACCCTGCTATTTTCTCAATACTTGCACCTGTTTCCTATTGTGGGTTCAACTCCCACAGGGTGCTTTCTTCACTAGGCCTCTCCGATGATAGGCATTAAGGCTACAAATCAACAAAAACTGAAATAAAATAGCGTAGAATCTTATTTCATACGAAAGAAAGGGGTGATGCGATCGTGTTAAGATTTTCTATGTCTGTCTGTGTGTGTGTGTGTGTGTGGAATCGATAGAACTTTAATAATATCAATTGCTTAAGTTTTATTAACTCAACTTTTTGTTTTGTTTTTTTGGTCATCTTTATTCATTTAGCTCAGAGCGGGGGACTATTGTATCCCGTGTAATGATTTACTTTTCCCCCTGTTAGGATTCTTCCCCGAAAATAGTAACATATAGTAGTATTCCTGGGAAAAAGTAATATAGCTGCATGTGATATATTACTTTTCCCCCTGTATATTACTTTCCCCCTTCCAAAATACAAAAGTGACTATTTTCTTAACATCAATAAAAGTTCATTCACACAAAGTAAAAGTGGCAATCGACACAAAGCAATTCCACAAAAATCCTTTCAGTGCTAAATCTAATTGCAACTGCCATGGCTTATCCCTTGGCGATTAACAATTAAAACCCCTTCTAAACATTGCCGTTTCTGCAGGATTAAGTATTCGGGTTAAAGATGCGTTTGAAAAGGTCACAGAAAAGTGTGCTTTTATGTTCTAATAAGCAATGGATATGGAAAGGGAAAAGAAACAAAATGTTTCGTGGGATATTCAAACAAGTAAAATTTACAATTATGTGGTGCTAAAGCAGTATCCTGCTGGTTGTTCAAAAAATGATAAAGCCAGTCTTCGCAAGGTGAGCCAGCCGTACGTGGCTAGGTCAGGAGAACTGTATTACAATCACGTAATTGATAGAAAACAGTCTAAGGAGAGCAGGGAATTGTTAGTTATTCAAGATGTGGAAGCTCAGCAGAATATTTAGTTTGGTCTTCATCAGTTGTTGTAGACTGTATTAAGATTGAGTTTTATGGTCATTTCTAGGAAGACTGCGTGTGTATCATGAGCGTAGAGTCATGTGTTTCTGTGAGTTTAATGTAGACGGTATTGAGATTGAGTTTTAGATGTTTAATAAAGTGTGAATTTGTTGTGACTTTGGTTTTTATAAAAAAAAGTGGGGAGGGAAGTAATATAGAGGGGGGGGGAAATAATATATCTTACTTTTCCCGGAGAAGGAATAGTAGTATATGCTACTATTCCAGGGGGAAAAGTAACATGGGGAGAATATATATATATATATATATATATATTAAAATTCCATCACATAATAAATTGCTTTCTCCTGCCGTAAACCGCTACACTACCATGTAAAGTGTTACACTACACTCTATTTTATATGCCACCTATAAATGGCATATAAATATCTTATATGTTCCATCAATATACTACTAAATAACATGTCTGTTCAAATGATATTTCAGCTAAATCGAATGAAATGAATTGAAGATTTTTACCGAGGGAACGAATTTTGTTCTGTATTGGAAATCGCGGAAAAGCCGCTTTCAGGAACTGCTTTGTTTTTTAATAATGCTGAAAATTGAACAGATTTGTCATCAAAAAAGTATTTTGTAATCTATTTAGCGCTTAAGCCTAACATTTTAGGCAAATGTATGTCCTGTCTGCTGAAATATCGGCTAAATTAACGCCCATGCCATTCATATAAGTCTAAGTCAATGTATATATGTAAAAAGTAAGCTTAGGCATGGTTTTTGCGAATTTCTTCTAAGAAAAATTATCTCTTCAATATAATAATCACAAAAGCCCGGATGTCTTCTGGCGTGGTGTTCAAAATTTAAAATGAATCCGTTGAAAAACGGCTGAGAAAAGTTTTGTGAATGCACACTCCAGAGGCTGTTTATTAATTTTGGCTTCTAAAGCACTTATTTTACACGGATTTTTTTTAACAAAAATGATTGTAAAGTCAAAGTTAGATAGTGACAATGCATACTGCGTCGACAAAAATTGACAAAATTAGGTGTATTAGGTAATATCATATTTTTAAAATTGAAAATTTAAGTTGCCGGCTTGTGATAAGTTTCGGCGAGACAAGCCACGGACTGTTTTTAACAATGAGTTTCAACGGAGATGTCCATGTTATCTAGTCGCATCTGCTGGCTAACATAAGTAACCGATTGGAAATGTTTTTACATGTTTAGAAAGACTAATGTCTCTATATACAGTGTAGTGATCATATTATAATTGATTTAGTTTTGAAGGAGGACAGACTGTTTAAAATGTATCATTTGTGGGGCCAGCGTCTATCGTTTCCCCATTGACTTCAATGGTACACCTCGGTGCGCCAAATGGCATTTTTTAAGTAATTATACGCATAATTATTACTACCGTTGGATAGACAAATTTTTCATCTATAAACTGTCAAAGTTTCATCAGAATCGGTCCAGAAGTAGCTTTGACATCGCGGGATAGATTTGAATTTTTTTTAATAAGACATGAGGGTTTGGAACCCCATTTCTTTGTTAGTGGAGAGTTGCTGTGAATCACACTGGTTGATAAAAATTTCTGTGCAATGGCTTAAGTGTATCTCTTTATATGTAGCGAAAAACGGCAAAAGGCTCAGTATTTGGGACGAGCTATCAGCTGATTTTTCAGTGACTGTGTGAAATGAATGTACGCACAGAAAATGGAGCAAGGATAAACAGACAGGTGGGTGAAAATGGCGAGAATGACAGGAGATATTTAACACAATGAGGGTGGCTCATTTCGAGCAGTAATTTCACCAAATTTTTTTTTGCAGAGACTGGCGACATCGTTAATAACACAGCACAAGAAAATGACCACAGGAGGAGCTTAGTACACTTTACACAATATTTCACTGTGGCTTATTTAAAGCACTTGATATTTTAGAGGGAGTGGGGAGACATCAATACGGCATTATAACACGCACCAATTGAGTAATGCACTCACGCAAAAATAAATGATAACAAACCGTCAGCGTGCTCTAACCGCGTACAAAAGTCACAAAGCCAATTCACAGAAAAACAAAGGGCATGACTCCGAGATATTATGGCAATGGCTTTGTGACGTAAAACGTTTCCTTTGCATTGCGCAAGTCGCTATGCTACACCCGTGTCGCAGGACAATACCATGAAAAACTGTCGAGCAAAATCTCGAGTTTTTTTGCTTTTTCCGCTATCTATGAATCGATTTTGCTGGTTTGTGTCATAATGGGCTAGATCCTTATGCAGTCGTGCTTTGTATGGCATTCGAGCACTTGTGGAAGGCCATTGAACTCACTGCTGCGCGGTTGGTTCACAGGTCTTCCAAGCGTGCTCGAATCTCATAAAAAGCACTCAGCCCCATGATCTATCCCTGTAGTAGCACAACACAACACTATGTCACGAACAACGGCAGCCGCTCAGTACACGATATATAATACGTGCTTAGCAGGTGGTAAATATGTGGAAACAAAAAGCTCTAAAACAACAAATTTGGAGTTTCTTTTCCCCCCGTCACCCCACTGTGTTAATATTTTAGTGTCGATTTGTCCAAACGCCCTGGTAGGTAATGACACCTCGGACCGGTGTTCCTGGCAGATAGTTCCCAGGGCAAACAGTTCTCACCTCTATTATATAAGTCCTATACCGTGGCCATTTGATACATATTTTGGTGGACGGAGAGTTTCCTCCGCGGAAATTTTCCCGCGTTTTATGCAGAGCGGAGACTTTTGCAAACCCCCCAGTCTCATTTAAAGAGAAGTCGTTTACGGAATTGCTTGCCTGGGGTGCAGGTCAAGTGACCATCGGTCAAGTGACCACTAGATATATACTTACCACCGGACAAGTGACCACCAGATATACAGACCACCACGGAAATTAAAAAAAAAACGGACAACTGATTAACCAAAACATGTTTATTACCAAATCGAACACGCATATGAAGAATCGTAGATGCAATTCAACCACATTCACAACATTGTACTTAATATGTGCCAATTTCGATGACACTACTAAATGTTAATCAGCTGTCAAATGCAAACTCTATATTTACCTAGCAACTCCGGAGTATGACATTGCTTTGTAAAACGTAGATGGACAGTCGCCAAACCTTGTTTCTGTAACATAAAGCAGTATCTCTTAATCCCTAATCCCTGTCTTTTGCATCTCTTTTAGTTCCGAGACGATGAATAGATCAATAGTTTCCACATCTCTTTATTTTAATCAGAGTTAAACATCAATGAAGAGGAATGAAGATCAATTGTTTCAGACGCGAAGTAGACGGGGACAATTGCATAATTTTTTAAAGAATTTTTCCACTAAAAAGGAGGGGGCAGTTGACCGGGTTGCAAAAGAGGGGGCAGTTGAATGGGGGCAGTTGACAGAGGGGGCAGATGACCGTTTACCAGGGGGAATATATTGCTTTTGCCATTTCTGTGTGTGTGTTATGTGTGTGTGTGTGTTACGCCTCTCTGTGCCTTCGTGACGTTGTGCGCACCATATCTAGTGGAAGGCGATGTCTGATAAAGTTGAAATTTGGCATAATCCAACATGCTGTTCTGAAGTTGTTCAACTGACTTTTTGGAATGGAACCCTTAATTGGTGTCGTCACCAGTGACGTCAGAGAAGCCGATGCTTCTGCACGCGATATATCAGTAACGTAACGTCATATTAAAGTCAAACTGCGAAAGTAATGTGACGCTTCAATCTTTACTCTCCGCATGGAGCTATCCTTATCTATACACCCCGAATAAATTGAGAACTCCTTTGATTCAAGTAAATGAAATCAAGCAATCAAATCGTCCAAAATTGAGTTTAAAATCCAACATTTACATCTGAATAATGCGTTTAATGATAATTAAGTAGCAAATTCTGCGTTTATGAAATGTAATTAGTTGAAATCTCATCAAAGCCAGCTTTTTTGATATCATGCGTTTTTGATATGAAAATTCTGTGTTTTTCAAACGATTTCTTCGTTCTTGATAAGTCCGGTTTCGATGAAATGATGACGTCAGCGCAGCGATCATAAACCTCGCAAAAATTAAAAATCAATCGTTTGAAATGATTTTGCTTCGGAATTATTGCGGAGGTGATTTATAGCCTTAGATATGATTGAGAGCTGTTTCTGACATTTAATGACCTCATAAGCGTAAATTATAAACGGTATTTTTCAAATTTGCAAGGCTGAAAACCGTATTTTTTGTAAACTTTGCTGGGTTGAATTTTGTTATCTTTCGATGTGTTCAGGGTATCAAACTTGTGTGTTCAATAATAACATTACAAGACATTGTTAAAGACAATTACAGCATATACTGGTTCATATTAATAGAATTTTGCATTGCTGCGCGAAAACGAAAACATGTTTTGTTTGCACACAACCTAGCATAGCGGCTTCTTTCTCAGCCGACTGCCTTTATGTGCATTACGTAACCACAGTGCGCTTACCTGTCTATGATCAGTAAACTGTGTTTAGCGTATGTAGCATGTCTGTTGGCAGTGGCGATTTGGTGGCGGGGGTTTGGGGAGTGGTTCTGTATTATATTATCCCGGTGCGCAGATCTCTATGAGATACGCAAACTGGCCAAAAAGAAACGTTTTCGTTCTTCTTAATGTGTATAAATCCTGATTTCTGGTCATACCTTACGATCATGTATTCCGAGGGCTTTGTTGGGTGAGGGTGGAGGGAGACTGTCTGTGAGACGTGTGCATTTTGTTTACAAAAACAAAAAAAAAAACGTCTGTTTTCAATTGAAAATACAATAATTCTTTTCTACTGTAAGTCATTATTGCATGGCCGTTCTAGTTAAAACAGAAGATCCTTTCACTTCACGTAGTGAAACTTTTCTGCGTAAAAAGATATTTTGTTGCTCTGACTATCATCTCCGCTCACTTGGTCGATAGGTGTCTTCTTCTCTTCCTTTCGTTCTTGCTCATTATCGGCTTTATATTGTGTTAAAAGATTTGTTAATTTAACGGCATAAACTGTACCGGATTAATGGATTGGCAGCCGTTAATAATTACCGGGAAACAGGGTTTTCAAAGGATTAAGTAATGTATTTGTGCATGGAATAATATCGGAGGTTCAATTCACTGAGATAACGCAGAATTCATAGCTTTCCGAAAAACTCCGTAAAGGCAAACATCTCTATCCCTTTAAAACCAAAACCTCTTTTCCATAGGAACCTATAATAAAGGCACGTTTGCCATCACAGACGTTTGTCTGCATGCAACACCGGCCCGTACGCCCTGCAAAGTACGCCATCGGACATTATTCTCCAGTCACTTTTTTGTTTTGAATTATGAAATAATTATGAACATGAATTCCCGACGTTTTATGCATCTAACGACGAAATGTTTTAATACCCGATACAATATCTACGCTTCTAAAGATCTGAGTCAGGGCTGCCGTGTAACTGTCAGCAATAACAATTTTTCATCGAGGAGCCTCAGTATCACAAGGATCCCCAGTGCCATCAAGAGCCTCAGTGCCACCAGGTGGTACTGAGGCTGCTTGCTGAGAGCAGCCTCTCCTGAAAGATTTCGGAATCAAAAGAGTATTTTTCTAAGAAGTTGTTCACACGGTGCATCCAATATAATCCAGGTTGCAACCTAATTGCCCAAACTTGTGGTGCCTACTCACTTTATTGGGTAGTAATTTTGGTATAGCCACGGTATTTTGTGCAAATTGTCTAAACCCACTCAGTCATTTTAACAGGAGCAAGAACTAGAACACAACAAGTTTCTCACTCCGTTGTTTTTTTTGGCTCTTTTAATCATCATCATCGTTGAATTTCAGGGAGTTTGCCCAGTGCAGCACCGAATTCCTTGATTACCAGATAACGACATTTTAATGGGCAAGCTGCCCTGCTTACCTCGGGGTCCCTTTCTAATTCAAATTTTAAAGATGGGAGTTATTTACTTATTTACTTATTATTTAGAGATGGAAAAACGCGTTGAAGTGTTATTGTGGCAATTTCGGTAAAAAAGAACAGATCCAAAAGACGCAGAATATGACTCCCTGAATGGATAAACGAAATATCTACTCGTGGCGCATTCTAATGCCTTATTCCGGAACTTTTAAACACTTTCAAACAATGTTTCTGTTTACTTTATCTTTGCAGTCTTGATGCTGAATATTTCAGAGGCAATTTCTTCGTATAAATCTATAAGCTTCTTCACTCCTTCTGTTTGCAGTTTATATCCGCCATTTCAAATTAAGATTTAAGCTATTCAGTTCAAGATATTAAATAAAGATTGCTTAAGAACTTGAGAACTGCCCAACTTCCTATTTTAATAAAGACTTTTATAAACACTTTTTTATTTGTAATTTTGTTGAATATATTTCGATACTGCCGCCTGTTTTCGTATAATTTTGATGATGGCACCATTTTAAATAACAAGAGAAAATCGATCAAAGACTGGAGCTCCGCTATGTAATAAACATAAAGAGCAATAAGAGTTTAATTTGGATATTACTTTAGAAATAAACCCCCAAGCCTGCCTTTGGGACGCATTGAAATTCAAACAACAAAAGAACGGTGTTATATCCAGTGCATGAATCCCGGACCGAAACCTCCCCCCCTCCCCAATTAACCCCCCCACCTCATGAACCAACCCCTATTTTTCAGATTATAATCCTTAATCCTCAAGACTATTCTTAACATCATTACTTGCATTACATTTATTGCATTGCAAGTTGTTTTATTGTGCTGTACGCTCATATTTTACACAGCAATATTGAAAAAAATTTAAAATTTGAAACAGCATTTCTTATCCACTAAATATAGGAATATTTGAGAAATGGGCTATATTATCCATGTTATTTTCCCCTTACAATTTAAATATTGGTTCAGATTATACTCATCTTCAAGTAGAAATGAACTGATTTATCTGGCAACACTGTTCTTTGTATTTGGATTTTCAACATTAAATTATTAATCTTCGTCGCCATTTTGTCCGGGGTCGCACTTGTTGCCGTTTCGATGGTCGCCGTTTTGTCCGGGATTCTGTCGATCATATATCGTTTGAGCAAATGTCTTGTGACCCGTTTGACCAATTGAACCCTAAAATTAATGTAACTCACCTCTAAAACCCAAGTGAGAGTTTAATGCGCATCCCAGGCTGAACTTCTTCTTGTATTTTACTGAAACATTCTTCAGATGGCATGCACATCCTATTCATCTATTCCAATACTTGAGTAGACTCAGAACATTATCACAGATAGACACGGTATTCATACCTAATAAAATATAATAGATAGAATCCAATCGTTGTGGCTGTTTTAGTTTGTATCTTCCAACACTGCAACAAATCCTTTATTCGAACAGATTGTCAAGTCTTAAGATGGGAAGGCCGGCAAGTCACTCACAGTATGACGCACCTCTACTACAACTGGCCCCTTAAGTTATATAGAATTCAAGAAAATTTTGTGTGACCACAATCTTTGGTAATCGAATGATGCTGATTACGAGTGACAACTTTTGGCGTATCATTAGTGATGCTTTACGACGTTTGTTTTCATGGTTACAGGGCACGGTGAGGGCACCAGCACCCTGTCAGTACGCACGCAGGTTCGCCTTCCTAGTCGGCCAGTCGCTGCGCAATTCTACCAGCTCTGTCTGACGTCTTCTACCTTGAGAGCCTGGCAGCCTGTGGATCCGGATGCGTCAGGATGAGGGGGAGGGGCAGTAGGGGGCCGATATACCGTGAACACTAACGACAATTTTCGAGTCGTGTTTTGTTTTATAGTCTTCGCCAGTCATTAATTTGGCTTTAATCATCTTATCTTATGTAATCTTAATGAAGTGCTTAATGTTATTGTCAACGACTTGTATGTTTGATTTGTTATTTCACAGTACATATTTTAATGCTATCGTTGAACCATTTATTCGCCGGGTTCGCCGGGAGGGGGCGAGTTCGCTTGGGGCAGGGTTTGTTTTATTGGCGAGTTCTCTTGTATTCTCTTAGGACTCTTCCCCGAAAAAAGCCTAGCGAATAAGCGACTTCGCACTTAGAATTTTGCCAGTTTTTGCGTTTAGAATGTTTTCAGGTAGGTAGGTAGTTACAGATCAAACTGTTGATTAAGAAAATACAAGTTGCGAAATAGTTTTATAACATTCCAATGGTCATCGTTCTTTGCTATTTTGGGTTCGACTCTCACAGAGCAGCTTGCATAACGATTTCTTATGCAACGAATAGGTGCTCTCCACTGGTAGCAAAGCGCGCGTTAATTATGCTCATTTATATCATAAACAATAGCTATTCTAGTTAATGCTTATCAAGATGGTAAACCTGCAAGCTGTAACAGTAAAAATTCACTAGTTACCAGCTGGCCACAGTGGCCCTGGACATTTTATATTAAGACGCAAAAAATTCACATATTTCGCAAGATTCCACCTAAACTATAAGTGGAGAAGCATTCATAAAAAAATTAGCATTGTTATTTTTCAAAGCACGCGCACAGTTAGTGACACTGAACCAAAAATTTATGTCGCACCTCCTTATCAATATGCAACAATTCTGTTGATTCTATTTCTATCCTATGAGGAATCTGTAAACATTTTGCTGGTAATATGTTCTGATCTAATACTTTTCTTGCTGTACTACTATCGTAGAGTGTCAGTTTATCGTATAAGAAATAGCTATGCAAGGACTCTGTTTTTTTCCTGGGTTCGTGTCTCATTTTCATTCGGCCGGGTTTTCTCGGCTTTTTTATTATTGATTGTGTCATGTTATTGCTCGGTCATCTCTGTAGTGACTCGGCTTTTTCTGGCGCTCATATCTGATTTTACAGCTACATTTGTGATTGCAATTATGTAATATTTTACAGATTAACTGTCAGTATGTTATGTTTAATTAGATTAATGCATTAACATAAATAAATAGGCCACGTATAAAATTTTAACAAGAGGGAGATGCAGAAAGAGGCGCCCGACTACTTCTAACTTTTTTTCATCTGCCCGTCCGGCAATAGTTTCTTAACGTCCGACTACTTATAACGTCTTTTTCGTCTGCCCGTCTGGCAAAGGTTTTTTTAAAGCCCGACAACTTATAACTTTTTCATCCTCCCATCCGGCAAAAGTTTTTAACACCTGGATACTTATAGTTATTTTTTTCATCTGCCCGTCCGGCAAAAAAAATTGTATTGCCAGACAACTTATGACTTCTTTTTCATCTGCCAGTCAGGCAAAAGTTTTTTCAAAGCCCGACTACTTGTAACTTTTTCTTTCATCTGCCCGTCCGACAAAAGATTTTTTTAAAGCCCGACTACATATAACTATTTTTTTCATCCCCCGGTCCGGTAAAAGTTTTTTTGTCTTTAATGCCTGACTACTTATAACTTTTTTTATCTCATCGTCCGTTAAAAAATTTTTGACGCCCGACTACTTATAAGTTTTTTTCATCTGCCCATCCGACAAAGTTTTTTAACGCCCGACTACTTATAACTATTTTTTTCTTCTCTCCGTCCGGCAAAAGATTTTTTAACTCCCGACTGCTTATAACAATTTTTTATCCCCTCGTTCGGCACATTTTTTAACGCTCGACTACTTATAACTTTCTTTTCATCTGCCTGTCCGGTAAAAGCTTTTTTAACGCCCAAATACTTATAACTATTTTTCCTCTGCCCGTCGGACAAAAGTTTCTTTTAACGCCGGAATACTTGTAACTTTTTTTCATATGCCTGTCCTTCAAAAGTTTTTTTTACGATCGACTACTTATAGCTTTTTCTTTATCTGCCGGTCCTTTGAAAGTTTTTTGACGCCCGTCTACTTATTACTATTTTTGATCGCCCGGTCCTGCAAAAGTTTTTCTAACGCCCGACCACTTATAACTTATTTTTCATGCCTGGGAATGAATTCTTTGTAAGGCCCCTTCCGTGCTAGACTAAAAAGTGGAGAAATTGCTGAAATTGTTGGAAAAGAAATAACTTAAGAAGCGGAGGAATGTGCAGAGAAAACAACTCAAAAGTAAGTTAAAATAATATGTCGATGCTTAAAGATACACATCATTTGATTTTGTGTTTAAAATTGGAAAAGAAAAAGTTATCTAAAAGAGCTAAACAATTTAATAACTTGTGAAATATTAGACCTTTAAAATTCAGTGGCAAAATGGTAGGGGTGGTGGTTATTTTTTAATGTAAGCTAGAGTTATTTCAGTTATTAAAATGAATTGGGCCAAGCAATTGGCTGATATGCAAGAAGCGTGTGTGTGCCGTTTAAAGCAGGCCACAAATACAAGGCTGGCAGTGACCTATTTAGCAGCCTATGTAAACAAAGCTGTATGCTGGAAAGTGATCAATAGTGTGTGCAAGAAGCCTGTGGCTTTCAGTGACGGCTATTTGTGATCTGTGTTTCTCTTCAGTCAGTCAGTGCGTATACACAAGAGTCGTGCAAAGTAAAATCGATTCGGCAAGCCTGTGGCCTAAATGACGGCATTTGAAATCTTCTCCCTTCAGTCAGTGTTTAAGGAACGATCCACAGTAAATGTTTATTTTTCTGTTGAGAGAAGCTGTGTATCCCTTCAGTAGGGTAGATATGTTGGGTCGCCTTGTTTTGTGATAAAATATGACAGTTGCTTTGGTGGTTTTGTGGGTGTGTTAGCATTAGCCGAAGTGGAATTTCAGATTAAAAGAACTAGAGGAGGCGGTCATATCTTCCCCTATAATAATCAAAAGTTACTGCATGTTGATCAAATTTAACTAAATGTTGACCCGAGGGTCAGTCTTAACCCTCTTGTTATTGTGAACCCAATTTGGCTGAAGGCTATTGTTATCGGTCCGTCCGTCCGTCCGTAAACTTTTTTGTCCGGACAATACCTCAAAAACTTTTCATCAGATCTTCGCCAAACCTTACAAGAAGAAATTGTTTAATTGTGTAGATGTTCAACGAAGGGTTCAATTGGTCACATGACCTTCCGGTCACGTGACCTTGGCATTTTAAACTTTTTCTTGTCCGGGCGATATCTCAAAACTATTCATCGGATCTTCGCCAAACCTTACAAGAAGAACGTATATAAGGTGCAGATGTTCAACGATGGGTTCAATTGTTACTTGACCTTCCGGTCACGTAACCGTCGCACTTTAAACTTTTCTTGTCCGGGTCATATCTCAAAACTGTTCATCCGATCTTCACCAAACCTTACAGGAAGAAAGTATATAAGGTGTAGGTGTGCTACGGCTGGTTTGATTAGTCATGTGACCTTTCGATCATCTGACCGTCGCATTTTATACTTTTTCTTGTCCGGGTGATATCTCAAAACTATTCAACGGATCTTCACCAAACCTTACAGGAAGAAAGTATATAAGGTGCAGATGTTTAACGAGGGGTTCAATTGGTCACTTGACCTTCCGGTTACGTGACCGGCGCACTATAAATTTTTTCTCTGTCCGGGCGGTATTTCAAAAACTATTCATCGGATTTTCACGAAACCTTACAGGAAGAAAGTATATAAGGTTCAGTTAATCACGTGACCTCTGGGTCACTTGACCGTAGAACTTTTCAAACTATTCATCGGATCTTCACCAAATCAAACAGGAAGAATTTATACAAAGTTTAGATGTGCATCGAAGGGTTTAATTTGTTACAATTCGTTTTCCTGTTAGTCTAAAATGAGAATTGACCTTCGGCTCATTTTATCATATGACCGCAGCCTGGTTGTGAAGCGGGGACCTCTCGCTTGTCGGACGAGCGTCGCACCACTAAGCTAATCTGGGATCACTGTTTACTTTCGCCTTAGCATACGCATTGCATTGCACGATCGATTGAAGCTTAGTCATTTGTTGTTTGCAAGTGACTATAATATGTCTAATAGAGACGTGTTAAAAAGCTGATTATGAAATGTTGCATAAACGTCTTTAAAGTCAACGACATACATGCGCACAAGAAATTAAATATTGGTGCGTCACTCAGCCTCAAAGACAAAAAGCAAATGAAACTGTAGTTGTGCGATTTGAGGTTTATTTTATGGGCATCTCCGATGCCTATGTTTTTTTTAGTGTAAGCTAGAGTCATTCCAGTTATTTAAATGAATTGGTTGAAGCAATGGACTGATACACAAGAGGCGTTGCCCAGTAAAATCAATACGTGAAGCCTGCGGTTTTAAATGACGGCTGTTTGGAAGCTGCGTCTATCTTCAGTCTGTGTGTAAAGCTGTGTTCATACAGTTCTGGGTTGATTCCATTTAAAAAAGTTCACAAGTTACTGCCTGTGGATCATATTTAACTAGATTTTGACCGTAAGGTCAGTTATAATCTCCGCCCTTTGAGTTCGTAATTTAGAGTGATTTCAATGAACAGTTAGTAAAATATACGCTGAAGTGTGGAGTTATTTTTTGGTTTTGTTTTCCGAGAAACGTGGTTGTTACGTGGAAGTGAAACGGAAGCGGGATGATTCACGATAAAATGTACACGAAAGGGTTGCGTCATGGCTAGAATTATCTGTATTTTTAAACGTGTGTGATGTGTGCCTTGGGGTGGAAGTGAAACAGTAGCAGGTTGTTTTACGGTAAAGTGTACATGTTTGGGTAGTTCCACGATAACAGTGCCACAGATATAAAAGTGTGTACCTTAATTGAACATTGTTAGGATTTAAAGGTGAAATCATTGCGAGAGTTTAAATACTTTTTGCATTAAATTTAAGGTGAAAAGGTTTTGAGCGGAGGAACATACGTGCTCCGCACGTATATAACGGTGTATATATATGGTGGCGGATGTTGTGTTCAACCATTCATGTGAGCGATTATATCCAAAAAAAATATTGGCACAGTGCGTATCGTTGATTACATATGTGTGGATTATAGTTTAATCCGGTTTAGTGCGATATCGGAAGACTAGCTTGGTTTATGCATGCAAGTGTGGCATGTGAGGTGTACATGCGTGCTAACCGGTGAATTGCATATTGCATATATAGGGTATTATCAGACTATTTTGTCTAGTTTAGGAGCTTGTCTGTGACTTTCTCTAAAGCATTGGTTAGTCCGGTGACCTTTTCATAACTAGTGGTGTTGGCATAGGGTTTAATTGTGACATGTATGGTTGTATTGACGCGTCTGGGACTTAGCTATTGTCAACTGGTGATAAGTCTGGCAAATTTCTTGATTGGTTTAGCTAGTCAGGTACATGGGTTTGCCTGGTTTGGCCAGGTGGTTTTCTGTTAGTCTGTGACTTAAAAATGTCCTTAAAAATATAATTCATTCGTAGCTCCACTAAGCATATTAAAAATTGTTGCATTTTAGACAAACTTTTACATTATCACATAAACCATCACAAACAAAACTAAATACATGCAATAAAACTGCTACAGTGAGGAGGGCCGGTAAGTCACTCACAAGATGACGCACCTCTACTACAACTCGCAGGTTATCTAGAATTCAAGAAAATTTTGTGTGACCAGAATCTCTGGTAAACGAATGACGCTGATAACGAATGACAAATTTTGGCGTATCATTAGTGATGTTTTACGGCGTTGTTGTCATGGTTACAGGGCACGGCGAGGGCAGTCATTAATTTGCCTTTAATAATCTTATCTTATGTAATCTTAATGAACAACCCAAGCAATTCAAGACGCTGAAGATTTTTTTAGTGTTTTTTATAATTTTAGACCCCAACAGCGCGAGCTCGGGGGTCTATAGGATTGTCGTCTGTCCGTCCGTCCGTCTGTTTGTCCGTGTGTCCCACTTTGGATGCTGTTTTGTTTCCACGCATGTTCTCTGAAACTATTTACCCTTGGTAAATACAATCTTGCACAGTGAAAATATATATATTGAGCCTGTGCAAAGTTGTGTTATTTTTCAAATCGGTAATTGTAATTACCACATTATCACTCATATAAGCAAATCGCTGTCAAATAAATCTTTGTTATTGTCAACGACTTGTATGTTTAATTTGTTATTTCACAGTTCATATTTTAATGTTATCGTTTAAGATTTGAATATTACGAATGTAATGAATCATTTATTACCTAAATTTACAAAATTATATATATTTCGAATTTTTATCACGTTGCGTCCGGGCTTTCCTACGTTTTGGGGTTGGGTACTCCTACGTGTTGGTGCCGAGTTCTACTGACATTTGGGATCGGGTTCGCCGGGAGGGGGCGAGTTCGCATGGGGCCGGGTTTGTTTTATTGGAGGGCTCTGTTGTATTCTCCCAGGACCCTTCCGCAAAAAAGTCGTACTTCGTACTCCGAATTTTGCCGATTTTTTGCGTTTTAAATGGTTTCAGGTAGGTAGGTGGGTAGGTAGGTAGGTAGGTAGAGATTAAATTGGTGATTAAAATAATACAAGTAGCGAAGTCTTTCTTTGCTATTGTTGGTTCGACTCCCACAGAGCGCTTGCATAACGATTTCTTATGCAACGAATAGGCGCTCGCCGGTGGAAGCAAAGCGCGAGTTAATTATGCTCATTTATATCATAAGCAATAGATATTCTAGTTAATGCTTATCAAGATGGTAAAGCTGCAAGCTGTAACAGTAAAAAACCACAGTGTCGCTAACCACAGTGTCTCTGGAGATTTTGTATCAAGACGCAGAAAATTCACCCATTTCGCAAGATTCCACCTAAACTATAAGTGGAGAAGCATTCATAAAAAAATTAACATTGGCGTATTTCAAAGCACGCACACTGTTAGTGACACTGAACCAAAAATTCAGCTGCACCTCCTTATCAATATGTAGCAGTTATGCTGATACTATTTCTATCCTATGAGGAATCTGTAACTATTTTGCTGGTGATATGTTCTGGTCTAATACTTTTCTTGCTGTGCTATTACCGTAGAGTGTCAGTTTATCGCACAAGAAATCGCTATGCAAGTACTCTGTGAGAGTCGAACCCAAAGTAGCAAACAGCGAAAAGTACTGACTAAAAATTTATTTGGCCTTTTCATTTCCTTTATTATTTGGTATATTTTCATATGACACCATTTTCTTTTATGTGGTCAAGAAAGCTTATTTTTAATCGCCCATCACTTTTTGAAAATTCTGCGTTTCGAATACAAAATTACCTTGTATAAATGAAAGAAATGTTTTAGAGATTTCGCCTGATGTCAAGTTTCTCTTGCACTAGCAATATTTTTAACAACCTTTATGCTATTTTAAAAATTTATTAAAAGTTTTAACAAATAGCTTTCACTTTCAATTTCTTTTATGGTCCGAGTATGAGCTGTTTTTGCTTCATTTCTTCTATCATTTGTTTCATTTTTCACCCGGTTCCCTCACAGTCGAAATGCAAAATTCTTTCGCATTTTATTCCAAACACCCAGTGTGATTAGGTTTATTCTAGTTGCTATTATGATTTAAGCATGACACTGCATTTGCCTTTCTTATTTGTGGTTGCAGAAAAATTGCAGTCGAAACGACAGGTCCATCTAATGAATTCTAAATTATGAATTGGTTTACATTGGGTACCATACATAAAAAACCCTCGTAAATCAGACAAACGGGTTGTAGGCAGCAAGTTTTTTACAACAACCTGTGAATAGTGCCTGGTTTTGTGAGCGATAATATGGTATTTTTATTTATTTCACATTACACAACTGAGATAGCCATTTATAAAAGATAGCATATCAAATGGGACAATGTGCCTTTTTAGCGTGAGAAATAATTATTTATCACCTGTTGTGATTAATGAGATATGCAATTCTGGAAAAAATGAAGGTTTATTCGACTCCGTTCAACGGCCTTGACCTGTTAGAGGAAAGTGTTGTTTGCCTGCTGAGCCCTTACTTTACATTGAAATATTCATGCGCAATCAGAACGCTTGTACGCGGTCCTTAATGAAATGTAAGAGTCTTTACATATATCAACTTTTTTCTCTTTCACTGTTACATATACTGATATACATAAATGATACATGTTGAAGGATAACAAACTTCCCTGCGAAATTCCTGCACTATATCATGTCGCAGGATATGCGTGAGTCGGCTCGACCAATGAGTGTTGAGTGTTTTAAATCACTCAACGCTCATTGGTCGAGCCGACTCAATCAATAAGTGGCTAGGAATACGAAAGAAATGATAGAATAAATGTAGCAAAAAACTGCTCATACTCGGAACATAAAAGAAATTGAAAGTGAAAACTCTTTGCTAAAGCTATTACTAAATTTTTAAAACTGCATACAGGTTGTTCAAAATACGATTGCTGGTGCAAGAGAAATTTGACATTCAGGCGAAATCTCTCCATCATTTTTTTCCATTTTTACCCGATTAGTTTGTATTCGAAACGCAGAATTTTCAAAAAGTTATGGGCGATTAAAAATAAGCTTTTTGACGATATATAAGAAAATGGCGTCATATGAAAAAATAGCAAATAATAAAGAAATTGAAAAGGCCAAATAAATGTTTTAGTGAGTACTTTTTGCTGTTTGCTATTGTGGTTTCAACTCCCACAGAGTACTTGCATAGCGATTTCTTATGCGATAAACTGACACTCTACGGTAGTAACACAGCAAGAAAAGTATTAGACCAGAACATATTAAAAGCAAAATAGTTACAGATTCCTCCCAGGATAGAAATAGTATCAACAGAATTGCTACATATTGAAGAAAACGAAATCGAAGGCGAAAATAAAAGAGTGTCATATACACGTTTATATCAAGTTCTACCATTGTCTACCAAGTTAGCCTTTTCTCTAGTTTTAAGAGGTGATACATAAAAGTTGGTCAAATGTCCGTTTTTTTAATTAAGGGGTTGGTCAAAAGGCAGTCGGTCAAATTGTATGTTCCCCTATTCCATGTGTTCGTTGCTTTTCTTGACTTTTCTTGTCTGTCTTTCTCGGTCATTTGTAGTGTTACAGTTGTTGAACCTGATCAGCTGTTTTTTTTTACCTTTCGATTGTATAGTGTTAAAGTTGCTGACCTCTCTCAACTCTTTCTATTTTATGTTATTCATTTTTGTTTACGTTATTAGATTGTAAACGAGGCCACTGAGTTGACGTTTTGTTAATAAAGAAGTCGAGCAACTAGCGATCGTTGTTTCTCCCTGGTGTTTTTATTAGTGATCAGCTGTTTTTATTTTATGTTATTCTTTTTTTGTTTACGTTATTTAATTGTAAACCAGGCCACTGAGTTGACATTTTGTTAATAAAGAAGTCGAGCAACTAGCGATCGTTGTTTCTCCCTGGTGTTTTTATTGGTGACCCGCCTCTCAAATTCACAAGACGTACCGCGATTGTGCCAAACTTTTCTGGTGCCAAATCCGTTATACTGCTTATACCTAGACATCTCATGGCACTGAAGGGATTTCCTTTGCAGCGATTCCACAAGCCCTCCTCACGACAATGAAAGCAAGTTTCCTTCGGCACGATTTTAAGAATTAAGACGAGCCGGAGTACTTTGCAAATTTAGACGGATCGTCAGACGGAACGTAAGACTGCCCTCACGTACACCTGACATTAACGAGATAGCGAGATAGAAAACGCAAATTAGCAAGAAAATGTGTGGGGAGTGGCGTTGACCGGGTTTGCAAAACGGGAGGGCAGTTGACTGGGGAGGAAAGTGATCCAACATTTTGTTAGAAAGCCGGTGGATCGAAAACAAAACAGTTTTGTTGACGCGTTTATTAAACGTTTTATCCAATTACAGTCCATGCACCGCACAGACATTACATTTCACTATCACTGCTTTGGCATATCTGAGCACCAAACAATATCTGGGAGAAAAAAATGCCAAAAACATAAAACTTTATGTAAATGCCAAATCACCCCCCCCCCATTTTAATTTTAGTTTTTTTCACATCGCCGGATTTTCAAATTTTGTTTATGTTGCCATTACTATGAACCCCACCCTCTCAATTTAAAAAAAAAATTCAAGAGCCATCAAATGGCTGACCAAGCATGGGCGAGGCCCGAATGTGGACCCCAACCCCCTCTACACCACACGTGCGACCCCCTCAGGTCCAGATCACATAGTGATTAACATTCTTGCAGTCGTCATTCTTGCAGTTTACCCACCGTATGCCCCCTCTCCCCCAAACAAATAGCTAATTTCGAGAAATTTGTCAAAATCACAATTTATAGCTTCAATAAACTTTTGTACAATCAGGTTCAAACCACCACATCTATTACTGGTTTTTTTGTTGAGTCAAATTTCAAATTTCGGCCATATGTTCCAAATTGAGCGCAATCGAAATTTTACAAAGAATCTTAAAATGTGCTTGATAGAGAGTTCTAAAGTAAGACTGATATATCCTCTCTTTGGCAGTTTACGAGACAAATCAATTTTCGGTTTTGGTTAATTTCAGTGCATTTGTCATTGTCAATCACAAAAATTTATCCAGTGATTAGTAACTAGGTGTCCCTAACATACATCCGATGAAATCAATGTATAGCATAAGATATAACAACATACGATAAAAAAGATATGATAAGATAAGATAAGATAAGATAAGATAACATCAAATATATAGCATACCCGTACCAGTTCTCAAGTGTGCATAACATACAAAGTGTCCACAACACATTAATTTACTGTACGTAATTTCTGATCACCAAGGTTATTCACTTTCAAAAAAATGATTAGGGAAGGAAAAATTGCAAGAATAAGCTTCAACGCAGCGTAATAATAGATTTCATACACCAAACAATAAATTGTTATGGAGTTGTTTGGGAAAAAAATATTACACATTAGCGAGGCAACCTTCAAAGTTACAGATTACACAGTGAACCAGTGGCCGATACAGGTTTTGGTTACGGAAGGAGGGCAGAGAGGGTCAAGTCTTCCGAAGTAGTGAGTTTATCAGTGAGTCTGTTTGAAAACTGTAAGTATTCGGTTGGTGGTGGGGTTTTGGTGTGTGTGTGTGTGTGTGTGTGTGTGTGTGTGTGTGTGTGTGTGTGTGTTAGTGTTGGGTACGGTTGTAATCCTTTGACCCGTTGTGACATTAAATATTCAGCCCCCCCCCCCCAAGAAATGTTCACGGGGGTGATTATGAAATATTCACCTTCTCTATGAAATATGCACCCCAAATAGAATACTGCCTGAAATAACAAAAAATACCATTTCGTAAGATAATCTGTATCTACAATAATGTATCGATTGTCTGAATCTGTCTCCGTCAATGGCCTAACGAGATCCAGGCGAAACTGAGAGAGACTGCTGATAGAGTTATGGGATGCAGCACTGGAGGGGTTTTTTCGAAAATGGTTGCTGCGTTGGCAAGGATCACATTTATCGATATATGCTCTCACACATTCGCTAACGGAACCAGGCCAATAGTCTCGAGATGCAACCTTTTCAACAGTTTTATTTATGCCAAGATGACCTCCAGCGGGAGTGGAGTGGTACATCTTCAGAATCTGGTTGACTTCTGTCTTCAAATTTACCCGCAGTGGTCCAAATTTTCTTTTGGTTGTAGTGCAATGTCCCTTTCAGAATGCTGTATTTGGAGCATTTAACCCGGAAATTTCGTTTTGCTGTTTTGACATCTTTGCTGGACCAAACGCTTTCCGGCCAGGCTTTGTACCTTTCACATGAAACCAAACAAAAAATTGGAAATTTCTGTTGAATATTTTTCTATTCCATTTTGATACTGCTGGTTCTTTGCAAATTAGCTTCTATTATGCTCATTTTTTTATTCCAGTCCGAGGCTGTGTCTGCTCCGGCGATAATTGGCTGAGCAAATAGAATTATGTATCAGATCCTCCGGAAAATGCAGAAACCAGTGAAAAAAGCATAAAATGCCAATTACTCGACTCCTCTTATCCTTGATTATTGGTTGAGTCATTTTCTAATACCAGCTACTCAATTCGTATAATTAATTCGGATCTCTGTCGCCAATTGTTAGACGTGACCGATTTCGTGTTTATCTAAATAAATCACTGTTTATCATTTTTATTTTTAATCTAAAAATATATTTTTGCTAGATTTGAACTATTTTCTGCATTTACTTTTATAAAAGGGGTGACGATTTAATGAGAAAAATTCACCCGGGTGTGTTTTCATTCTTTGAAATATTCACCCAAGGGAGTGCATATTTCATAAGGGGGGTGGATATTTCATAGAGTAATATTCACCCTCGGTGTGTTTTATATGTGTAATATGCACCGGGGGTTGAGTTTTTGTTGGGGGCGGTGAAGATTTCATGCCACACTGGCACTGAGCCCTAACTGAACATGACTGCTGCAACAGAGAAAAAAAGTAAAAAAATTATTCTAAACTTGTCTTTTGCTTCATGTGAATTAGGCCATAGTTACAACAACTTCACTGAGGATATGTTAATAAGTACTTGTTGCTATATATATAGCTAAGGATATATAAATAAGTACTTGTTGCTATGTAGTTCCATATTTCTAGCCTTTCTCTTTCTAAATGAAACGTTTTAAAGTCAAAGTATATTATTACCCAGTACCAACAGCGTTGGCATATAAGAGATCTTGAGATGTAAACAAGAAAATCTTTCAGCATTGACAAAAAGTTTGCATCCTATTTTTTCGAACTCTTTCAAACTTCATGTAATGAGAAAGCAAAACGACTTTTTTTAAATCCACCTTTTGGCTGATATCTTTATGTGAATTATAGAACTAGAACTTTTCATTTCACCACAGAAGAGGCTTGCAAGCCTTACGACTACATATTCGGCATAGATTACGAGAATAACAGTGACAATGATGCATCAAAAGAACAATACCTCTCAGTGCACTTGCTAATGAGTGCGATATTTGCCAACACGTAACACAGACTACTGTGAAATAGCCAGAGCTATTGTAATGAAACGTGGAAAGAAATACAACCTCAATTTGAAGCAAATGAAAGTCGCCAAAGCACAAGACTGCAAAATGGTTTACATTGTAAATACTTTACATGAAGAAATAATATTAAATTGTATACTTAACTTCAATGTCTTCAACTTGAGAATATTAGGTGTACTGATCTCCGTTTTATATCTATTATTGTTTATTGGCGTTTATTTTAACCCTTGTGTTTTACAGAGGTCTAAAAGATTCCTCGAAAATCGAAACTCTAGGCTTCTTTTTCATTTTGTCATTTACGTCTTTCCAACATGACTTCCAAAGCAACTTGCTAGGCAATTGAACGTTTGCATAACCAAGAAGAAGCTTTCATTTCTATATCGTCGCATCAACTATTGTTCATTTATTCCTTTTAATTTATTCATCCAAGAAGATATGTTACGTTTCCCTGACGTTGGAAAGACGTCGCAACTGACGTTGGATCAACGTTATGCTTTGATTGATTGTTGATTGATTAACTGTGGACTGATTTGTGACCCGCGTTCCGAATGGGTTGCAAATGGAACTCGAAGATTTCTCAACGAATTTTCGCCGAATATGTCACATTGATTTTCGGACGTATAGTCATTATTGCAACAAACACGTGGAATTAAAAAATAAATAGCCATTGTCTAATCAACGTTTTGTTAAGACGCTGATTAGACATTATCCTATGGTCACCAATCGTTCTGGTTCTTACCTGAAATGGACGTTATATCAATTTCGGAATGTTTTACTTGGCATTGCTTGCCAATAGCTGTGTTTCGCAAGTGGAATTATCACACTACTTTAATATAGATCTTCTGTTTTCTAAGTCTTCAGAATCGTAATTGTACGATCCGAAGTGTAATTTTTGCTTATCGGTTGCGAAAGCAGTCTAGTTACTTAATGAACATACAAGCGAGTCCCTCTATGATTCATTTTTTAAAGTGATAGATAAATAAAGAGAAACGGACTAGCAATATAGAACTTGGGCATAGCTTGATAAAAGTAAGTGCCTTATCATCAAACCAGTCAGCACTTAAATCTTGTTAGAGGTAGACTGTTTTTCAGTAATGAGATTAATAAATTTAATCAAACAATTTTAAACGGTTTTACGATTTACTTCAAACCTCAACGTGAGAATATTTGCTTATTAAAGTGTTCTGTGGAATAAATATGTCAACTTGCATATAAACTGACAACAACTACTCATAATGCTGATAATACGTGAAAGCATTTAATCCGGCAAACACATAAATCACATACGTCTTTACACACTGAACAAAATTTGAAAAAAAAAAGAAAATGTAACATATTAATACTCATTTTAATTTTAATTTCCTGTGTAAATTTTACATATTTTGTATGGACACATTTATATACACTTTATGTGCACTTTTTTCAAACAGTTGTTAATATTCAATTTTATTGCTATAATTACACTGGAAATATTCATTTAGGTACGATATTTAAAAACAGGCTGGCAAACAAGGCGTAGAATGGAAGGGGTAATCTTTAAACAATTATACAGTATTTAGCGACAGAGCAAATTTTACAGTTTTTCATAAAGTACAGCGTTTTGAAATGTTTAGATATTATTTGCTTAATATTTATTGATAACAATTGCTGTTTTTAAATATTTTTAGATTTAAGATAGCAAGATCTTTCGATTCGTTTTAGCCACAAAATCTCTCCGAGGTTTGAAATGTTTAGATATTATTTGCTTAATATTTATTGATAACAATTGCTGTTTTTTTTAATATTTTTAGATTTAAGATAGCAAGATCTTTCGATTAGTTTTAGCCACCAAATCTCTCCGAGACACCTGCTCAGTCCAAATGTTGTGAGCTATAATAAAAGCAAAGCTGTTCCTACAAGGGCCTGTGTTGATATTTTGTCCATTAAAATCCTATCACACTGTTTTCACCATTTATCCATTGAGTCAATGGGATTTTGTGAAAAAGATTGTATAATTCTCTTATTGATGCAGTGACATATATATTTTTATTTGCTTAAAACATTTCGTATGACGTGTTCTTCAAACAGGGGAAAATGAGGCAATTGTCAATTGTGATTATGTGTAAATTTTGCATTTTGATTGAAATTTCTTGGTTTTCCCAATGTTTTCTTTAGAAAATGTACGGGACCTTCCAGTGTCTTTATTTCTCTTATAACATCAGAGAGCCCCCTTTTTCTTTTCAATTTTTGAATGTATGCCCTGAAAGCAATAAACTGTAAAAGTATGAAGGGAATGCCAATTGTAAGTGAGATACCCGCATTTCCCTTTAATAATGCGAATTTTGCTAGGGAGGGGTTCTTCGTGCCACACATCTGCAGTCATGTATAAGCGTGCAAGAGATAGATGTATGAGTCGGGCTAAACTCGTACTGCGCCCATGTTTATCACCCTTGTTGTTGTATTAAGAACCTACCACATATATTTCTTTTGTGCATGCTGGTGTGCGGAAAAAACTCTTAATTTGATTTTAATGAAATATGAAAACAGTAACGAGACGAGTGTGTGGAAGTTTCATCACGAGGCACACTGGGAACTTTGGTGTAGCTGACAATTGCCTGTAATAACGCAATGATGTAATTGGTGAAGGCTGATTTGTTTGATAAGGAGTGCTGTCATTAGTACGGGATGATATGTTTGTTCCTGGGTAATGTAATTGATACGAGCTGATGTCATTCGGAATGGGTGATGTATTTGATACATATGATTTGATTAGTACAGGTTGATGTATTCGATTAAAATGCAAAACTGTAACAATGTGCCCTCGTAGAAGTAATCTAATCACTTATGTAACACATGAGGCCATATTTGATTTTTGGTATACGCAGTTCCCAGAAAGTCACAAATTTCGATTTGGCGTCATATCGTGAAGTATTTTCCCTTTTTTCCATAACTATGCTTTTCAGTAATATTTATAGTGCTGTATAAGTTACACTTAAATAGGGTGAATTGAGTTTCGTGGGGGGTTCTAGCTGTTTTGTTTTTAGCCGCTATTTTGTTGGTTATCGTTTTAGATTCCTAACCTTCTATGTGTTATACATGTTATAAGGCACAAAGCGAAACATTGGAAATCTTTCTTATACCAATTTATAACACGAAAATTAAATTGATCAAAGGATCAATATCCCACTGAGAAATTGATATGGACTCTCCTTCTAAGCATAAACATTAGATCTTGTTCACAACAAAAATAGTAGAGCTTAAGCGTCTCAGACGGGATGATGTAAGTGGTGAAGGTTGATGTCTTTGATAAGGAGTGCTGTCATTAGTACGGGATAATATGCTTGTTCCTGGGTAATGTAATTGGTACTGGCTGATGTCATTCGGAATGGGTGATGTATTTGATACATATGATTTGATTAGTACAGGTTGATGTATTCAATTAAAATGCAAAACTGTAACAATGTGCCCTCGTAAAAGTAATCTTATCAATTCTGTATCACATGAGGCCATATTTGATTTTTGGTTTGCACATTGCCTAACAAGTCCGGTGAGGATTGCGTTTACACAGCAGTTCGCTGCCAAACTGCCATTGATAATGACTGTTTTTTGCGCTTAACTTCTTGTCTGTGTTCGCAGTGGCAGTTTTCTTTCAATTTTTTTTCAACTGTTTTCATGGAGCTGTGTACAATGCCGTCTTACCGCCATGTGACTGCGTGGAATATCCTCTGCCTGTAATCGTGTTGCTGTATAGAATGCGCTCTGACTGGCATGTGGATGCCCGAATGGAATGCTCTGTGACTGTTATATTTCCGTTATCCCAGCACAAATTATAAATTAAATTTGATAAATTTAAGATAAATTAGATAAATTTAAGATAAATTAAATTAGATGTTACATTCGCACCATTTCGCCTTTGGGTCAAGAGGAGGGACTTAACTATGACATGCAACCCCCCACCCTGAAACAGGCGTTCTACGTTTTTAATTCTTTCACATGTGCTTGAAGCCAGTACGTTATTTTACGTGTTCTAATGGAACACGGAAATAACAAAAATAAGATATTTATTTCTTGCCCTTACAGGTGCGCTGATTACACCGCAAAACGTTTGGCTTTTACTCACTTGTAGTAATTACTGTCTTATGGTTATTACTGTCTTTTGGCTATTACTGTCTTGTGGTTATTGCTGTCGTGTAGTTATTATCTCATCACTTGTTATAGCTATTATTGACCAAACGATAACGCAATATCCAAAAATATAAATCTAAAAATATATATCTACTAAACTTGAAAATGAACAGGGATGCTACAGCAATATCATTATATTATTAATTTTTTATTATATATGTAAATCCTCAACTCCCCAAATGTGACAATTTCGATCTAATGTCAGCAAAATTTGTAATTGTTATTAGACGACTAATACTTTATGGTATGAGTCAAACTATGCGTTAAGACTTTCTATAACGGCACCTGAACGAGTTAGGGGCGTTAAAAAAGCTCTAGTGCCTTCTGGTGACAGAAAGTAACAAAACATAATTTTTGGCTTCATGTCATTGAGTATTGTTCCTTGAACCATAGCTATGCTTTTCAATAAAATTTATAGCGCTGTATAAGTTATGCTAAAATAGGGTGAATTGTTCTGAGTGGCGTGGCGCGTTTTTCTTTGTTATCGTTTTAGATTTCTAACCTTCTATCTGTTATACATGTTACGAGGTACAAAGCGAGGTCTTATGCCAAGTTATAACACGAAACATGATCAAAGGCTTAATGGCCCACTGAAAAATCGATATGGGCTCTCCTTCTAAGCATAAGCATTAGATCTTGTTCACAACAAATATAGCAAAGCTTAAGCATCTCAGACATTCAATTAAAGTGAAAAATATTAATGTCTTGACAAAATCATGTCTGACAGCTTTATAAATGGTTATGCTATGCCTGCTTCTTACCTAAACTTATCTTATCTAGTCTCTTTACTATCGTTTATTACCGTTTTTACTCTGTGCCCCATTTGTCAATAAAATTATTATATATTTTATAATACGTGTCCAAAAATACAATAAAAATAACGAGGAGATACTGGTAATTTCGAGTCCAGACCAGTCTTTTCAATCACTACTTCGCTATAGCCTCGTTAATCAAGTCCTCAAATGACATGTATTGGGCTTCAAATAAAAATGGGTCTCAGATGAACACAACGAGCCTCCTTTAACATAAACGATGTGACTGATATAATGTTCTCATTTTTTTGTTATGTGTTGACCTCTAATCCAAATTTTTTATTGTTTAGGGCAAAATGTACGATATAGAGTTTTAAATAAAGTTCAAATATCTTCTTTCTTGCAGTTATCTATTCTTTACAGATATGGCCAAATTACCCAATTTAGCGAAATTCCATGTCTCTAAAATTACCAAACACAAATGATCATACACTAAATATTCTAATATTCTTATTTATTTCAGTCTTCTTAAGCTTCCAAGTTAAGTATTTTCAATCTGTGATTTATTCGTGGGTGTCTCTGTCGTAGGTAGCTTTATCAAATTCGTTTTTGTTGTGGGCTACTTTATCTTCGATGGCAGGCGCCTTTATCGTGAACACATTTGTTGTAAGTGACTTGGTTGTCGTGGTCGATTTAGTCTTTGGATATTCTGTCATGAATGACATTTTTACAGGAGATATTTATTGTCAGAGGCGGCGTTTTTTAGGGTTACTTTGTCGATCGCGACTTTGTTATAGGCGAAATTGTTACAGGCAGAGTGTTTAGGGTTACTTTTTCGTGGATGACTGTATTATGGATGACTTGTCATGATCGACCTTGTTATGTATGAAAATTGGTCGAAATGACTTTGATGTGGCTGACCTTTTCTTGGATGACTTGGTTCTGCACTGACAGCAATCGCTGTACCCCCTCTTTCGTTTGTCTATCCCTTTTCCACTTGTTCTTACTGAAAGCATCTAAAGGGATCTGGTCTCGAATAAAAAGTGTATTAAAATGTTCAGTAATAAATGTAAGTCTATTTATAAACAATATTCATTTTGTCACTAACTCTGCATTCAGAGTTATGGAATAGATATTATATTTAAACAATTATCAATATTGCAAAAAACTCATTTAACTTCAATATTAAATTTTAAATTTATACTTAGTAGAGTGTTATTCAAAGTATTGTTGATTTCAGGTAAATAAAAATGTTTCAAAATCCCGTAAAGAATGTCTCATTTTTGTTGGATGAGCCATAATTTAAATGTTTCACACAGAAGGCTTTAAAGATTAAACACAATTTAATAAAAGGTGCGTTTTCTGTGTCCATGCAATGTAAAGGAATTCAAAGCAAATACGCATTTACTCTTGCTGCAAAAGAAATCTTTTCTTGTTCTCTCTGGTCTCATAACTTTGCTAGCTTCTGTTCTGAAAACGTTGTTTTATCAGTGGCCATAAAAACCACTCCCCACTCCAACATTTACTTTGCAGTCTATATCAGACTCTCGTTTAATTTGCGAATACGGCACCTAAGATTCTGCGAACGGAATAAATTATTGTTGTTTTTTATATTTCAAATGCTGTAAAATTGATGTAATATAATTAGAAACACGATTCGGATTTTGTGTCTTAACACTTGTATAAATAAAAACTGGATATACAACGGTAGAATTCTGAGGAGGAAAAAGGAGAGCCAAATCACACTTGCAGAAAAGCAATTTAAGAAACAAGAAATAAAGGTCAGTATTTTTCAATATACCCTAAATCAAAACATCATTGTTATTATCAGTGGTATTATCAGGCAGTTCATTGAATAACATTTTACGGAATGCTATTTAGTGCGCAGTCATGTTTAAAATTATTTCATTAAAGGGGTTTCCAGCTCCAAAAGCTTTAAAAAGAAAAGAAAGGAAAAGAAAGGAAAAGCAAACGGAGAGCTGTTGAGAAGATATTCCAGCTATTTCGCAGACAAAATAGAACGTTTAATAGGAGGTTTAATATAACGTCCATTCTGAGTCATATGTGTGTCAGTGACAAGTAGATTTTCTGTTCACGCAATCAAATAACAGAAACTTGTTACGTCATAGTTCTCAATTTCAGTTCTTTCTTCTCTCTTCTCTCTCCCTCTCCCTCTCCCCCCCCCCCTCTCTCTCTCTCTCTCTCTCTCTCTCTCTCTCTCTCTCTCTCTCCCTTTTCTTTTTTCTCCCTCTTACTCTCTATCGTTATCTTTCTATTTGTCTCTTTGTATATCTTTGTTCCTCTCTCTCTCTCTCTCTTGCTTTTTCCTTCTCTCTTTCATTCTCTCTCTCTCTCTCTCTCTCTCTCTCTCTGTCTCTCTCTCTCTCTCTCTAGCCCGCTTTACTCTGTTTCTCCCTCTCCCCTCTCTGTCTCTCTCTCTCTCTCTCGTCGTTCTTTCTTTCTCTCTTTCATTCTTTCTCCCTCTGTGTCTGTGTTCCTCTCCTCTCTTCTCTTACTGTCTCATTATGTCTCTTTCTCTTTCTCTCTCTCCTATCTGTCTGTCTCTCTCTCGTTCTTTCTTTATTTCTGTCGTTCTTTCTTTCTCTCTTTCAGCCTTTACCCTCTCTATCTATATTTCCTCTCCTTTCATCTCTGTCACTGTTTCACTATCTCAGTACTTTGCTTCAGAATAAACTGTAGGAAAATTTTTTTCAATAATTAATGCATTTTTAAAAACTGAAAAACATTGTACATTTCTTAAACAATAAAATAAAACAGTTTGCTACATTGTGTTACTTTTAAGTTGCATGCATGTTATGAGTAATTTTTGTTATTAAGCGATAATCTACTCTAGAGAGTAATATTGTAATACCACAATACTGCATTACTACAATACTCTAATACGTGCCTCATAAATATCAGTTATTTGGTAAGACACGCGTTGACTTGTGTTCACATGTTCACATTTAACCTTCTGTCTTTTAATACCATATTAGATCTCAAAGAGATAAATAGCTCAAAGAGTCATTATGTGAATGGTTCTGTCAACGTTAATGAGCAGGATTCATCACCGAATATATAATATAATTCTTTACAGTTTTTCGTGATTTATAAGTTAATTATTAAATGGGTCCTTTGTGTTTTACTAATGAAAAGGCTTCAACCTTGGGTGTAGTTACTCTTAAAAGTACACCCGATGTTTTTCTGCTGAAAATGCGACGATATAGGAAGATCGTTCCCAAAACCCCAGTCTCTGGCAGACAAGCTTACTTTCTCTTATTTAACCCAAAAAAGATGCATGTATTTTTGTTGTGAAATAGTCTAATATACTGTCTCCCTTTCTCGATATTGTTGTGGATGACTTTACGTTTCTTAGCTTACTCTGTCGTGGGTGATTTTTTCACAGGCGACCCTTTCGTGGCTGACTTTACTGTGAGTTGACTGTCATTGTCAACATTGTCGTGGGTAACTTTGTTGTGGGTGACTTTATCATAGGCAACTTCAACGTGGTTGATTCACCTGGCTTATCTGACTCTGCTGCGGATGGGATGCCTATATCATAGGTTTATTTAGTCGTGAGTGACTTATCGTTGGCGATTTATCGTGGGTGACTTTGTCACAGTCAACTTTGTCGTGGGTGATTTTGTTGTGAGTGACAATTATGGGGACTTTGTCATCAATGACTGTCGTAGTTGACTTTGCGTGGGCGACTTTTATCTTCGATGAATTTGTCGTGGCACACACACACACATACACAAACACCTGAAAACCTTCCCCCATTTCAACGTTGAATAAATAAACACTTCGCTAATGCCAATGTTAATGCCAACACAAAATCAATATATTTCATCCGCATTAAACAGTTAAAATTATACTTAGTATTTGTCCATTAAAAAAAGTTGAAGGCTTGAAAAATGACAAATGGCAACATTTTTACAAAATCGGTATATATATCGGTAGATATATATATATATATATATATATATATATATATATATATATATATATATATATATATATATATATATATATATATATATATATATATATATATATATATATATATATATATATATATAAAATATGTTACAGGGAATCTGTGAAATTAGAAACTTCATGAAATCCCTAGTGGATTCTTGTAATAATTTTCTGAATTATGCTTTTATTGAGAATTTTCATGTTTATAATGTAGCATTTAACCGAAATTAATAGTAGATATTGAATTAATATACTCAAAGCACTCGATTGCCAAACTGTCATTCATGTAATACTTCAGTACCTGAATTTAGCGGTATTTTTTGTCTTATGTAACTCATGTCACATTTCCCACCAAATTCTGTTATATTGGATGGTAATGTTATAAATTCCAATTCCTTTCGATGTGAAAAGGGATGCACAGTTTTGAAGAACCACTAAACAGCCTTCATGAATGGATAATTTTTCAAAATAATTTTATAATCAATATGAACTTATTCATTACACGAATTCCCTGGGGATTTCATGAAATCCCTAATTGCACATATTCCCTGTAACAAACAATATATATGATAATTTATATTATTTCTACTTATTTTGTGTTCAGTAAACGTAGACAAATGTTAATATTGAATATTGAAAACTAATCATCTATGGGATCATGCATATATTTATCAAGAAGGATAGAAAGATTGAGGTAGGTTTCTTCTCGCCATGGATTCAGATCAAGGCTTAACATTTTCAGCATCCATCATCCTAATTTGCAGTTATATCTTTCTGATCATTTATTTTTCAATTCTGGTAAAAGCAGCAATTTTATGCTGTGCCCATTGGTCAGTACGGACATATATGATAGAGGGCAGAATTATCTAGCACCTTTTGAACCCAACTTTTAAAAGAATGTTTAAAGACATCAGTTCCTCTTTAGTTATCGCTTGACGCTATGAAAATATAAACAGCCACTTGACTAAGGAAGTGAAAAGTAGGTCCGTGACCGATAAAACAAGTTAATAGCGTAACATTATGAACTTGTTCATGAACACAGTTATTTCTAAATTTCACTAACAGTAAGGTTCATTGCCACTAAAAATCCACCTTACAGAAATAAAATAAATTAAACAAATATGAAACAAATATCACTGAAGTGATTTATATAATAAAAGCAATATATCATTAAATGTGCAGAGTGTTATTCTTTGCTTCCAGCCTGATAGTCCCAGGAAAAAAACAACCGCTCGATGCATATGGATTGAATTATTTCTACTATATTTCATAATTGCGATGTGGCATAAAACAGAAAATTAAACAGTTAATGTTTGCCAACTCTTTCAACATATAAAAAGGTGACGTCAGGCACCGCCGTCAAATCTCATAGGAGCGTAAAAACACTTTTATATGTAAGAAATTTGTGAAAACACGAAATGAAAAAAAAATCAGGTTAGTAAATAATAAGGCTCGCAATGACATTTATCGTGGCACTGGCACCGACCATGGGGTTACATTGACAATAAAAGTATGATCCACAGTTTGCTACTGTCTTCTATTATAAAGTGATTCAATAGTTGAGAATTGACCTGCAATTACGATATTGGTTCTCCAGTCAAAGTAACTAGTGAACTTCCGGTTTTTATATAGAACACAACCGTGAAGGTGAAAAATAGCATAAGAGTTTTTCAGAAAATGGATAGCTTTCACCTTGTCGTAACCGATCAGTCAACATCATGGATTTCTAGGGTAAAAATGAGCTTTTCAAACCATTTTACAGGTAATGGTCAGCTTCTTGGTTTTGACCTTGGCCGCAAGCCATGCGGTCCATGCCATGGTGAAAATTTGTATATCTTTTAGAGACAATGGTCAACTTTCATTTTTTATCTTGCCTGTGACGTAGAAAGCCAAGGTCACGGAAATAACTCTTATACAATGCTTCTTTGATAGAACGCGAATAAGTTTGGTTTGTGACCTTTTGACAGTGACCGAGAAGGTTAAGCTCACCGATATACATCTTATGTAACGATTTGAAGTTCCAAGGATATAAAATTAGCTCAAAATTGCTGTATGCTTAACTATTTCGAGATGATAGTGAACTTCAGGTTTTTCACCTTGACCGTGATCGAAAAATTCAAGATCACGGAAATACCTGCTAGGCAACGTTGCGTAGACCCAACCTGTAGAAAATGCGTTTGAAATCAAAGTATCTGAAACCATTTCCGAAGTGATGAACACATTCCTGTTTTTAATCTTTTAACCGTGATCAAGAAGGTCAAGGTCACAAAGACATCTCTCATGTAATGTTATTTAGCCATAAAGGATAGAAAATCAGGTCTAAACCGCTGTATGTAAAACCATGTTAGAGATAATGATTAACTTTTGATTGCCTTAATTTAAAATTGATTGAGGCCAGGGGTAACGAGGTCAGGGGTAACGAGGTCAGGGGTAACGAGGTCAGGGGTAACGGGCTAAAAATGAGACAAAATCTCCAACCGTTTTTGACAAAACGTTTTCTGTCATTAAAAGAAGAGAGGTCACGTGGCCTTTTGGCTTGAATTTAAAGGTCAAGATTTTGGCTACTCGAAACGTATAAAGAACAACAGCAAATATCAGATCTCTTAAACTGAGTAAATAAAAAACACGCATCAGACATTTCTTTCTAACTATTATCTTTAAGACCTTGGAATTGTATCCTGTCAATGCCGTCAATTAAATGCCAGCAATTTATGCCCTAACATTTTTCTTATAGGTTTGATCATAAAGAAATAAAGTATAAGCACATAACTCAAAGGGTTATAATGCAATGTGTTTACGGTCTGCTCTGAAAGCCAATAGCGGCTTTTGTGGCTAACAAGGTCATACAAGGAATATTACAAAGATCAAATGATCTCTAGCGTGATAATATAACTCCTTACAAGTTAACTATTTCTGAAGGTCATAATGCTTAAATAATAGGGTACATTTAGATACCAGTGATAAAATTTTTTCTGAACTTAGGGTGTACTTGCTCTTGAAAATAGCAAAAACAAACCTGTAAAAAATACCATGACATAAGAGAGATTGTTTAGCAAATTAAACGTAAGAGAATTATTCAAATCAAAAATTGCTGAGATACTTTGTTGCAAAGTGTAATTAGACGAATGCCTATTCGGCAAGCTCGCCACGTAATCTGAAAAAAAAATCAAACTATATTTATTGACTTCCTGTTCGCATAGCCTGTGCGACTTTCTAGTGTTTGAATTTGAAGAGCGCGTCATTGCGGCTAGTAACTTTGTCGCTGGGCAGTTTTAATAACATTACACGCTGCGATTCATTCGAATCATGCACAATCTATCTGCCTACAAAGCCAAACAGGACCATGATTGTTTTTATATACAGACCACCGCAGAGCCAAATGAACCAAAAATGCACAAAATTGTGACTCTGCTATGGTTACTTTACATAATATACACAATTGTGATAAATTTTATGTGTAAATACACATGAATCCCATGTTTGCACAAAATGGTAATATAATTGCAAATGAAGTTGAAATTATATCAAAAACATAGAATAATAGGACCATTCGACTAAAATAAATTAATAATGCACAATTTTAAAGAAATTGTTGATAACTGAAATCCACATTCATTCCATGTCCCAAAATATTTTGCAATTAATTTTTGTGCTAACAATTTTCGTTTCAAATTGTCTTTACAAAAAGCAATGGCACAAACAGACATATCGTCAACGCTGTGGTGATTATTTATAAAATGACTAGAGACTTCGTTATCTTCTATTTTAATGATCACATTTCGTCTATGTTCTCTAAATCTCTGCCCTAGTCGCCTACCCGTTTCTTCCACATACAGACTGCCGCACCTTTTACATTCTATCACATAAACTACATCTTCTGAAATACATGAAAAATTATCTCTTTTATTTATGAAAGGTTTTGATTCCACTATTTGTGAGCTTTCATTAATATGGGGAAAAGTTACACATTTGTTTCGTTTGCGAGGAACCTGCTTCCCTTCTTTGCATTTTTGTCATTCCAAATGTACAACAATATCCTTCAGATTTTTGTCTCTTTTGTAGGCCACTAAAGGCCGGCCTTCCAACATGTGACCAATAAAACTATCATTACATAAAATATTACAATTTCTGTTTACTATATAACAAATTTCCAAATTGCTGCGAGGAATTTGATAGGAAACATGACTCTATTTTGTCCTTTCTGACTTGGCTTGTCTTTGTATAATACACTTTGTCTTTTCATAGCACGTACTCTTGTCATATTTCGACCTAAAAGTGATTTGGGGTAACCTTGTTGTAGGAAACAGTTAAACAATATTTTCGCGTTTTTCTCACAATCATGGTCTGTGGAGCATATTTTTCGAATTCGAAGGAACTGTGAGAACGGAATACTTCTTTTGCAGATCATGGGATGGAAAAAACGAAAGTTGAGGTAGGCATGTGTGTCAGTCGGCTGACAGTAATGCGTTGAATGCACTGAATTTTCTTTTATTTTAAGTGCTGTATGTAGCATGTTAACTTCTTGTGTGATAGAAACCGTATACTCAAGATCGGGTGGCTTTTGACGAAGTTAATGGGCTTTTCAAGCTTATCTTTAGTCATATTTGCTGCTCAAAAAAACGCCATCAATAAACCTCTTGTCAAGTGTTGGTTTTTCGTCCTCATATTCTTCGTAAATTTTCCTCTCTTCATGTGACATAAATAGGCAAGAATATTCAACACCAAATGGAGTTCCCATCAATGCGCCACCTTTTTGTGAATAATGCTTTCTATTAAACCCTATGCAGTTTTTGTCAGCACAATTTGGGCTATTCACACCAATGTTTTGTGGCGATCTTCTTGTCTCTTCTTTTATTTAAGTAGTATCGTAAAGCTTCTAATATTGGTGTAAAGACCTTTCAAACCCATTGTAAAGACATATATTTTTAATTGCCTTAATAAGTGCGTTGTATCCTTTATGTAAGTAGGACATTGTTCTACGATGGGTCATAATGTTTCACTTAGAAATTTTGAGATGTTATAGGTAGGGCATGAAATATTTGACACAACTGGCCTTCCTTTCATTTATAAGTAATATGATGATTTTTCAATATTCATATCGATGATGGATCAGATAGTTTTGTTAAAAAGCTGCTAGAAAAATTGCTGACTTGTTTTAATTGAAGCAACATGTTTACATACCAGCTCATAAGTCTGGACATATAACTGACCTGATCTTTACTCGTGACGATTACACTATAATGTCATCTTCACGGACATCTGCACTTTTCCGGACTACTAGTTAATCTCATGCCATTTAAGGCTCACACAGAAACAGTTTGAGGAAGAAGTGCGCAAGATTAATTAAGACAATTTCAAAATACACTTAAACGCCGCTTGCACTGCTCTCCTCTCTCAAAATCACAGTGATCTCGATGCCTTTGTTGCAGACAACAACGAGTCTCTCCGTGATATCTTAAACAAACACGCCCCAGTCAAAGAAAAATTAACACCTGTCCTCCCTTATAATCCGTGGTACGACGACGAAATTTACAGAAAATGACGTCAGAAACGCCGACTTGAACATAAATGAACAAATTGAACAAGGCCTTCAACTTGCAAGCCTTTATTGACCAAAGTAACACATTTAACTCACTACTCTATACCAAGAAAAGCACATATTTCCAGAATCTCATCAATGAAAATGAAATAAATCAAGGCAAACTATCCAAAATTTTCAAATGGATTTTTAAAGTACCACTTGAGACATCTCTGCCAGATTGTGCATCTCATAAAGTATTAGCTGACGACTTCAGCATTTTTCCAAGGAAAACATTGATAAAATCAACGATATTTTTAGTGATCTTGGGTAGGAACGTTAGCTTACCAGCAACACTAGCTCGAGATTCAGATCTTTCAAGCTGCTGACCAAGGAGGATGTTATGAAATCGCCCACAAAATTCTGTTCGCTCTACCAGATACTGTTTTGCTTACAAACGGTATCGACGAACTGGTCTCTGCTTACTGGACATGTGCCCATGGCATTTAAAGAAACCATTGTGTTTCCATTAATCGAAAGTAAAGGAGCAGGTACATCAAATTAAAACTATCGATCCATTTCCAACCTGCCTTTTTTTAGCAAACTTCTGGAGTGCATATTTAGTACACGACTTATTGCAATAAAAACCTCCTATTTGACCCATCCCGGTCGGCTTGCAGAAAGGGACATTCCACGGAAACTAAAAATTTTCGATGACGTTCTCACAAGTATGGATAACCAACAAATCAGTCTTAGTCTTGTTAGATCTTAACACAGCCTTAGACACTGTCAACAAGAAAATTTTGTTAAAACGCCTATACTCAGAGTTTGGATTTTGTGACAGTTCTCTACAGTGATTTCAGTCCTAACTTGAAATCACTATCGGAGCATCTTTACAGGAAATGTAAAGTCAACACCAAGTGAGCTAGAGATTGGAGTTCTACAGGTATCTGGGCTAGGCCCTTGTTCGTACACCACATGCACACGAGAATTGGCGTTTGTCACGCTATACCATCTCTTTGCATATGATATCCAGCTTCAAAAGTGCGTAAATGCAAACGCTAATGTAAATCAATATGAAGCTAAAAGACTGTCGATAACTGCGTTCTCGAGATTGAGATCGCAAAATGGATGAACGCAAATCGACCAAAGTTAAACGGCACAAAAACTGAAGTCATCTTTATCGAGACAAAGCTGCAACTCAGTAAAATGACATACAGCTCATTAAACGTTACAGGTGCTGAAATCGTGTCCAAATCTACAGTAGAAAGTAGTAGTACAAGTCTTTTTTACGTCCCGGTTGAACTACAGTAACTTACTGTATCATGGCATTTCCGATGCACTGCTGTGTATGTTACAGCGAGTGCAGAATGCAGCAGCCTGTCTCATGCTTGAAAAAATCAGGTCGCATAACATATGCGCCAGTTTTAAATCCAACTTAAAGACTTATTTAGTTTTCGCTTAGCCTACCAATAGTATTAATTGGAAAGTATTCTAGTCATTATGCTACGTCTTTTTTTGGCTGTTTATTTCAATTTTATATTTATTTTATCGTTATATTCTATTAATTGTAAAGCGCACAGATCAGACAACCTGTTGTTTTTGCGCTCTGTAAGAATTATATGCTATGTTATGTTAGTAGATAGGTGATATGGTAGTTCATAGTTGATTTTGTCATCGATTTGGTCTTTAGATACTTTTTCCTTCGTGACTATTATGAATCCCTTTGTCATAGTTGACTTTGCATCTTTCACTTTATTGTAGGTGACGTTACCGTCAAAAACTTTTTCGTGAGGGACTTTTAGTGGGATTTCGTCTTAGCTGACTTTGTCATAGGTCACTTTGTTATAGGTCACTTACCAACGGTAACTTTATTGTGGATGACTTTATCGTGGGTGACTTTGTATAGGTACCATCCCCCTCCGGCTCCCCCTCCCCATTCCCCTTCCCCTGCGACTCGCCCCCTCCCCCTTAGCGAAAACTTTCTTTAACCATAGATCCATTTGAGTGTAACTCTTTACATATGTAACTTTACTTAATTTTATTTGCAGCAAGCACAAATTGCCAAGCAGCAATAGGTAAAAAAATACAGTTTTGGCACCTCATCTCTGCGAGAAATTGAACAAGTAACAAGGTACGTCTTGTTTTTATGTAAGATTGCTTTTCATTTTGGGAACTAAGTGTTACCGATTGCTAATAAGAAGGTTAAAATTAGAGCCCCTGGTGAATGTTAGTGTATCCAAGGCTGAGACCGGTAGCTATGTGAAATGACTTGATTTAGGAAATTTGGGATGTTTCGCATGGCCATGGCTTTTCATCGGGATTTAACATTTACTGTAATCACCTTCAAAGATTTTCATATATCATCCCTTTCTCAATGCTGGTAAAAGCAAAGGTCATAAAATATTGCATGTCTAACATACAGAAATAATAAAAAGAGCAATATTTTTGAACACTTATTGCAACCCGCCACGTTTTAAAAAAAATTTCTTGACCTCGGTTCTGCTTCTGTTCTCGCAGTTTGTTATGTAAATACAAACAGCAAACAAACCAACAAATGTTTTTAACCTTGAAGAAGAAAGTATTAACTGGGTCCATCACGTTAAAACCTTTCATGATTTGAGAATATGATAACATATCACTGAAGTGAGATATAGCATAAAAGTAATACGGCGTTCAATTTATAAAAGCTTTCGTCATCAGTCTTCTGGCACGAACGGAGATCGGGCTCTAGGACAAAAATAAACTGCTGCTCATAAAGAATGGAGTATTAGTATTGACTGATATATTGAAAGAAACACGAAACAATCATATATTTGTCTAACTCCTCCAATATAGAAATCGTCACCCAAATAAAAGCGATTAGAGAGGACAGTCAATGCCTTATTTAAAATGCCCACATGTAAGTGCAAAAGGCCCAGCATTGCCTAATAAATCTATTAATTCCCTACTAGAATTCTTTGTTCAATAAAACGATACTCTATAGATTGTTTAATTGAATTTGTGTACTTTGATAGACTTTCCTTGGCAACGAAGAATTTACAGAAGTCGCTGATTGGTGTTATCGGTGATGTCGTAATTAGCAGTGATAATGACAACTAGTCAACCCACAAGGATGATACGTAAAGAGGAAAGGAAAGAACAGGACTGATTTTATGAAATCGTATAAGAACAGCAAAGCTTGAATAGAATGATATAAAAGGTGTAACAATTGTATAAAATTTAAGCAAACCGATACTCTTGGTTTGTTTAAATCTAGCAAACAAAAAGTGAGCGCAGTTGTTGACTTAACAGACTGACGGACGAAAATTAGCATTTATATATTCCTTGAAAGTAATACATAAACATATCACTGCAGCATCAATCTATAGAAAGCATTAATCGTTATTTAATATCACATCAGTATATACAACGCATATTATTGTACACCATTATTATACACCAATCTATTTTTTTTCCTCTTTATCCCATAAAATATAACCAAAATTATAATTTCAGTTTCTCTTCTCTCTCTGCTAAACATAATCAATGATATAAACTAAACTTGAAAAACGCTTTTTAACAAGATTTACTAAGCTCAAAACAATGAATATTCGAAGGAGGCACAATATATATAAGTGCACAAAGTGCATTTGTTTCTTTGTTCTTGTGTTCCTGATAGCCAGATTGGAGTTATTAGTAGAGAAAAGCCAGTCACATGAACATGTATTTAGTACACATTGTTCAGACATTATCTCGTATTTTACGAAAAAAGAAATTCAGGCAAAGAAACGCAAATCCAACGAGCCTGGATTGGTTAGAAATTACTCAGATGTTTTTCAAGAATTAAAAAATGAATTTCAATATGAAACAGAGAAAAGTATATCCCGTGAGCGTACATCAGTCAGAAATTATTCAAGTATTTTTTCTGAATTAAAATGGGAAAATGAATATCAAAATGTACTCCTAGGTATAAAAAATCAATCACTTCTGTTTCCGAATTATCTTAAGAAAAGTTTATTGTTTGTTGACAGCGTTTCGAATAAGTCAACAAATTTTAGTAGTGATGCATACCCTCCGTTGTGGAAACAATCATATTCCAAAATTCACGCTACTGTGTCATTAGGCCCGATACTTACTCTTTTTACGACATTCAAACATGACTCAAACCGGGATGAGTTAAATAAAAACACAGTGCGACTCTGGGCCTCGCTTGTACCTTTTATCAGACCAATATTTTTCTACACAAATAAAGATCCAATAGATTTCATAAAATCTGCTGAACAGCTTGGATGGATGGCATTTCCTGCACCAAAGTTGAAAAATAACTTACCAGTGCTTAAAGCCATGTTTAATTTTGTAATGTTAAACATACGGCCCTTGTCTTACTTTATTGGCTATGCGAACTCTGACATTGTATTTACTACTGACTTGTATTCATCGCTGGACTATATATCTCATATACAATTGAATCTGGTTTTAGGTCAAGGTATTTTAATAGTCGGAGGACGCCGCGATATTTTAATTAAATATGTAACGAACACAACTACTGCAAATAAAATGAAAGACGAAATGTCCAGATCCAAAATTCCCAATTTGTATGCTAAAGATTATTTCATCACATCACCAAATGCTTTCCCTTGGGATCATATTCCAGATTTTGTCATTGGCAGACCTGGATATGACACCTGGTTAGTTGCTAAGTCAATAGAATGGGGGATCCGTGTCATAGACTGCTCTCAATCAATCACAGCCTTCCACCAGGTGAACAAAGTCCACAATGATAAAACAGATAAGGAGTGGCTGGTAGCACGTGATAGATGCATGAATTATGAAATGATCAATTCTTTTGCTACAGACTTAGGTCAGTTGCCATGCACCCCTTATGTCGCATATACGCAAAATAAAAACATGACGTTATACAGAAGGATTAAATTTAAAGAGGAATGTTTCAATAAAGCGTTAGAGAACCCAGATTTCCAGAAGTTATGCTATGCAACGAATCTAAGCAAAACCAAAACAGAACAAAAAGGCATCATTTGATCACAGTCTTGTATCTATATGCTTAAAGCAAATAGAACTCATTTCCTTATAGTGACACTCTTGATATCATTTTCTTATAGTAACCGGCTTGATATCGTTTCTATATAATGACACTATGTAATTTTCCGTATAGTGACACTCTGGATATCATTTCCTTCATGCAACACTTATAGGAATTTATAATTTATTAACTTATTTAATTATTAGGAAAATTAAACGTCGATGAGATTCCTGCACGTAACTGCACGCACTGCTTAAACGGTCGAACCTAGGATATTAGAGAAGAGGGCGTGGGAGGGTTCCAAGTCATTTTAATAGAAACCATTCAAAAGCGTACTACTCCAACGAAATACATGACAAAACCTTTGACAGGTATGATGATCTCTTACCCCTTTTCATCTGCTGTGAGATTTATACTATATAACTTCAAACTGAATGAAGTATAAGGCCGATTACGTTCGACGTGCTGTTTTCTTGATGATGAATTTTGAGTATAAATGTTTGAGTGACTGATCAATTAAGCATGTTCTTAGCTCGACGCATGCATATGTACTCTGCAGCGTTGTGGCTGGAGATTTTGTGCTTCGTTCCTTTGAGTTTGCTCCTTTGCTATTGAGACACAAGACACACACAAAAAACTTTTAATGTAAAACCTTTCTGATACAGGAGCAATGTCTCGTTCCAAATAATATTTTGTTGCTCGTTTATTTCATGTTTAATAACGATCTTGTAATTTATTGGTAAAACATTAAGCTAATAAATTCTTGCGCTTTAGCTTATTCATATGGAAATATTTAGGTCATTACCACTCTATTCACAGTATCGCACGCATGGTTTGGTCAAAGGAGGTGCGTAGGGAAAACAATAGTTTTGGGCCACCTGTGACGTCATAATGGCGTCAGATCCATCCCCCTCTAGGCAACAAGAGTTCTGGACCACTTGTGAAGTCATAATGACATCAGACCCCCCTAGGTGACAAGAGTTCTCTGCCATCTGCAAATCATTGCGACGTCATCAATCACGTGATCCACTAATACAATCTGTCTGTCATGTGTCAATCATCGTGACGTCAGCCCCCGCCTCCTTGCACATGATTCATCAGCCTTCTTTATAAGGACATTGTGTGTGCGAGAGGAAGTGGCAGTGTTGTTGTTGTTATTGTTGAAGACAGAGTGTAGGTGGAAATTCTTCTGGTTCTTTGGCTATGTGGCAGGGAAGAGCACATCATGTGTTCGAATGACAAGCTCCTTATTCTAAGATTTTTCGAATGACAAGCTCCCCATTCAAACATGTGCTCGAATGGCCACCTCATTCAAAAATGCACTCGAATGGCCAGCCCATTTAAAGACGTGATCAGCCCACACTTTTGTTTACTTTTTCCTTTTTCCTGCAAATGTGTGTGTCGGTAGCTCTGATCTGAGCTGTTTGCATATGTACGACGAGAAATCTAGATCATTCGATCCAAGACCCTCGCCCAGCGTGGGAACAACTACATGAAAGACCTTAGAGCGTGAAAACAATCAATAAATTTGAGAAGGAATGACATTTTCAAGCGCCGATGACTGAAATCTTCCCACGTCGAGTTTCATTAGAAGGAACCCCCCCTCCCCACAACCTCGTGGGAAAATTTTGCACATTTGAGTTTTTTAGCACATATTGCGTCTTGGTGTATATTGCATATTTACACGTTTCAGACGATTTTGAACAACTTCGGTTTTGGCTTTTACCATGCCACCTAGTCGATCGCTCTGAGACCATTGTAGTGGATAAATGGAGGTTCTGAAGCAGCAACATTTAGTAGGCGAGTAGGTGAATAAAATAGGCTCGGCATTTTACCATGCCACCTATTCCAACGCTCTGAGAACACAGTAGCTGATAGATTGGCGTTCTGAGACAGCAACATTTAGTAGGTGAGTAGGTGAATAAAATAGGCTAGGCATTTTACCATGCCACCTATTCCAACGCTCTGAGACCACAGTAGCTGATAGATTGGCGTTCTGAGACAGCAACATTTAGTAGGTGAGTAGGTGAATAAAATAGGCTAGGTATTTTACCATGCCACCTATTCCAACGCTCTGAGACCATAATAGTTGATAAATGAGGGTTCTGGACCAGCAACGTTTGGTAGATGAGTAGGTGAATAAAATAGGCTCGGCATTTTACCGATTACCGATTCCGAACAACGCTGTTTTTTTAACATTACACAACACAATGATGGCGTGCGTGCTCTGGACATTACACAACTTATAGAGCATAAGAGCCCCCCCCCCCCACCCTCAGACATAGCAATCATTCTGTATCTAAATACTGAAGAGTGATCATGTCTGCAGTGAATGAACAACAACTACCGTCTACGACAATGCCTACAGAAAAGCCTAAAGCAAAGCCTGAGGCAATACCTACAGCAAAGTCTAAGGCACTGTCCATGGTAAAGTCTGAAATGAAGTCACTACCAGTACAGCAGGGTCAAAGAAACCACAGTTTAGAAAGATAAAAAGAGATGAGTTATCAGCTACGACGTCGCCGTGTAAAAAGCGAAAAATTAAGGCAGAGCCTAAAGTCAAGAGAGAACTTCACCGTAAAGCTGCTACCGTCAAGTCCAGGAAGAAGATGAGTATAGACGATTTACCGGTTATGATACCTATTAATGGAAAAAACATATATTAAATTGGTGAAATATCAACAGAAAGTGATGGTTAGCATTCGTAAATATATTACGAATCATGCATCTGGGAGGTTATATCCTACCAAGAAGGGAATTTTATTGTCATTGAAAGACTGGCAAATGCCAAAGAAGCAAATGACGTCAGTGGATTCCATACTTCTAAAAATTGATGTATAAATGCAGAAGATGGTTCAGTTAAACTCATAAATCATCATGAATTCAAACGTGAAACTATCTATAGATTACTTGGGTGGGCTATGGTGAAGACTATAAACTATCATTGTCAAACCATGTTTATGTGAAAGTGAATGGATTCAATCAATGCTAAGTCGGTTTTCATAACACTTATGATACCTATATCAATTGAACCTCTTGTGAGTGGGCTAATATGTTACATGTATTAACATAACATGTATTTGAAATATTTGTGTTTTCATTCTCGATAAATGTTAATATTTTAATTTCGTCTTTATTAGTATTGTATGAGAAAAATAAAAATTTGAAAGCATCATATGTGTTTTTTTTTCTTATTTTATTGAATATTACAAATATTTACACTTGTGTACCATTATGGTCAAATGTCAGTCATTGGCGTGGGAAATTGTCATTCCTTCTCAAATTTATTGATTGTTCCCACGCTCTAAGGTTTTTCATGTGCTTGTTCCCACGCTGTGCGAGGGTCTTGGATCGACTGACCTAGATTTCTCGTCGCACATATACAAACAGATCAGATCAGAGCTACTGACACACATTCGCAGGGAAAAGGAAAAAGTGAACAAAAGTGTAGGCTGATCTCGTCTTTGAATGGGCTGGCCATTTGAGCACATGTTTGAATGGGAAGATTGTCGTTAGAACACATGTTTGAATGGGGAGCTTGTCATTCGAACACATGTTTGAATGGGCTGGCTATTCGAACACATCTATGAATGATGCGCTCTTCCTCGCCACATAACCAAAGAAAAGGAAAAAAAACAACAGAATTTCTCCTACTCTCTGTCTCCAACAACAACAATAACAACAACAATGTCACTTCCTCTTGCACACAAATGTCTTAATAAAGAAGGCTGATGAATCATTTGCACGGAGGGGTCTGATGTCACGGTGATTGACAGATGATAGACAGAATGTATTAGTGGGTCACGTGATTGATGACGTCACAATAATTGACAGGTGGCCCAGAACTCATGTCGCCTAGAGGGATCTGACGTCTTATGACGTTACAGGTGGCCCAGAACTCTTCTTGTGTAGGGGATCGAAAGTCATTATGAAGTCACAGGTGGCCCAAAACTTCAAATATGGGTAGACCTGCTTTTCTTGAACAATCACTACCCCGCCCCATCGCACACCCCAACCCCTACCACCATCCCCACCCCTTCATACCCAATCGTCCCCAAATCCAACCCCAGACTTGTATCTTCCACGAATTTGGAAACAGTCTATTAAAATTAAGGAAGCTTTACAACTGCGTACTGGGAAAGGAAATATATTCAGCACGTTATTCTGTATTTAATGCATTTGATTATTAAATGCACTTTAATTATTTTAATGTATTTAATGTATTTATGTTGTATTTAATTCCAGATAGCGTTTGTTAAGCCTTGTTTATATCAAAGTACAGATGTCTTAATATGTCTACGATTACTTACCATTTGAACGATAAACAGTTACTAAATTCGTCTTGAAAAAAGCATGCTCCATAAAAGTCTCTTGGTGGTGTTTAGTTATTGTCTAATATGAGAATTATGTTCACTATACTGATTTATCTATGAACATGCCGAGTTATTACAAATGATTGTTCTTACAAGTGAATGCGATTCTAGAGAAGGTTTTTGGTAGAATACTTTTTTGTTTTCCGCAATTTGGCGTGTGGTGGTAAAAGACTTCATTTTGTTATCTTTTTGTGTTTTTTTCATAATTACGATAGATCTTTGGGTGGATTTACTTCATACTAAACTCGGGCACGATTGAAAAGTAAATAAACTCACCGCTGCACGGATGTCCCAAAAGTGTCTATATCCTTCCAGTCATTGATCTACCCACTATAATAATTCATGTTATCTAGATCATAAAATGTGGTGTGTTGTGTATTTAATAGGTTTTTCTCAGATCTTCCACTCGTGCCCGTACCCACCCAACCAATTGATCTATCACTGTAAAAAATCATGTTATTCTGTCAACACGGGCTCATGCTTGGCTACAGTCTCTTAAAATAGCAGCAAAAATAGAGCAGCAACTATCATGTCCACTACTTGACTATCAAGTCCATTTTCACTAAAGAGAAATATTCAGACAAGTAGATAAAGTCTGATTATTTAAACAGAATATATTTCAAGTATTGGTTTGAAGTGTGCCGTATCTGATGTTCACTTTCTGACTTAATTTATAGTGTTTTGTCATGTGAAATGAAATCTCCACATGTAAGTATGAGTGCTTTTCTGCAAACAATGTTAGATAGATTTTAAGTATGTTTGATCTTCAGCTGATTTTTGCGGCTTATTTACGGTTGTTTTATGTGAAAAACTTTCATTTATTATTATTCATGCTTTATCTGAACATGACAAAAACAATGATAGCCTTAGTTGGTCACATAATAAACTGTAGTAGCCAAGTTTTTTTTTGGAATAGTGCTTACTTTACAGGTTTACTGAATACAAATGTTATGCTTTTATAAACGATACGCAGTTTTATACTTTTAAAATGTTATGCTATAGTTTTAAATGTAACAAGAAAACATTGTATTTGATATAAACTGAGAGAGATATATAGCACAGATATTAACACAACAACAAGTACAAGAACCACTGTAAGTATGCAAAACTCGTTACAGCGGGATGTGAATAAAATGGTCTTTATTCAAGGATAATTAATTTTTACTTTTATTACTCTTCCAATTAAAAAAAAACTAAGTGCATACATTCTCGGATATAAAACGAAAAAAATGATAGTAGAAATATAGAAGAAATATAACAAAAACAGCTCATACTCGGAACGTGAAAGAAATTGAAACTGAAAACTATGTGTTAAAAATTTTCTCAATATTTTTTTAAAAATAAGATAACACAATTGCTTTTTGATGCAAGAGAAATTTGGCATTTAGGTGAAATCCCTCTATCATTTCTTTCATTTTTATCAGGTTAGAATTTTTGTGCAGTTTATTCTTAATGCCCAAAATCTGATCTCGCTTATTTAACAATAACGACAGTATGTCAAATTTTTAGATATTTGTATGCTATTGTGAGTATAGCAGTGCCATCCTGTGGCGAATACCTGTCGGAACTCTCAAAAATTATGTTCCCCATAAATAACCTCATGACAACTGCACTATATGAGGATGCATTTTTTATTCAAAATATATATGGAACTTATTCAGAATCAGTGTGTTTCTCTGCTTGTTTATCTGTTGGATTTGTGATTGCTTTTTTCTGTTTTCTTGTTTTATTTTTTGTCAAAATTATACACTTTCACCTAATAATATTAATCGTGATTGTGTTGTTTAGTTGCTTTCTGTTTTTGACACTAGAGTGCATGCTCACCTAACTGTCACCTGTTCAGAGGTGTGAAAACTATTTATCCTTTCTGGCGACTTTCGTCCAAGCCCGCCATTCAACCAATCAAGTCACATAACAATCGCGGCCTGTGATTGGTGGTTGCTGCCAAGCGCTGCCTCCCGCTATCGCACATGCATCTAATACGTTCGAACATGGTTCGTTTGAATACCTCACTGACAAAATGATCCAGTTTAGTTCGGTATAGCTAACTATGAGCAAAGAGAAATCCTTCTTGTATATATTTAATTAACTATCTGAAATCCTTAATCTTATCAACTAGAGGGTTCTAAGTTAACCTAAACGAAAGAGCATTCGAAAAATAACATTCAACAATACACCTAAAAGTAGGAAAGTTATTATTGTTATTATTATTATGAAAAGGAATACTTTCTTAATTAAGAATAAGCCAATGTATTACCTATTGGGAAACATTTTTCAAAAAGGATAAAATGTACTTAATCTTATGGAAAAAGGAAACAAGTGGGCTGGATTAAATAGAAAGAGTACAGTTACAATATATGTATTTATAAGAAGGCTAAAACACCACAAACTGTTGAAGTCAGGTTAGACTAAAATTAGGATTTGACGGTAGCAATTTTGAAGCAATTTAGCAGTTGACAGTCAGATTAAAAATACAGCGTACATAGTCTTTTAATCATTACTGTAAAAGAAAAATCAAAGCAGCAATACGGTTCTCTGAAGGCTATCAAGAATGACGTAGCATCAGTAGCTTCTTCTACAGACATCATCACTCACAGTCCCCCAAAGCAGGTCAGCAACATGAACACATACGGCATCACTCAGTTATAGACCCCAGAATGAGACCTTCTTGCAACGATATCCTATGCAGTTTCTACAAAGAGAAGTACAATTATATTTGAAATATTAAAACTCTACGAAGGAAGATGATGGGAAATTCAATGAGACAAACATATTGCAAGAAGATAGTTTAAAAAAATCTTCCACTGTGCGTCAGTTGTATTGGTTCTATGCTCTGTAACGGGGTATTGTATGCATACTAAAATAACAAAGAAAAACCGTGAACAATAATTCATAATTTTTTGTCATCTTGCCAGCGTTTAAATCTTAACTGTTTAGTTATAATCTAGTTATGTCTATTTCAGTTTCGATTTCGAATAAAATGATTAAAAGCGTGGCGTTTACGATATTCGAAGCCAAGATACTTAACTGTGTGTACGTGCAGTTTATATATGCATAACAATACTACTATTTTTCACTGGAAAGAGTGAAATAAATAATAATGACTACTGTTATCATCTTTGAACGACATGCTTGATTGTGAGTTCAAAGTTGTTTTCTGTTCTGCTTCCTTTCCCTTTGGACCATGTAGCCTGTAGTTTATGTGCTCTTGAGATGGAATTTTTGGAACAAAAATTTGAAATTTTATGTTTTTTTCTGTATTTTTCATTAGAAACGTAGCCTCCATCTCATTTATATGTTGTGATATTTTCTTTGCCACATGGAAACATCGTAAGTAGTAACATTATGACGTTTACGACTATGACAATTTCTCACATAAAACAATCAACGAGAATGTAGATCAGATTCCAAAATAGTTGAACTATAGATTAAAATAACAAAGTCATTGTAATTATTATATTATTGAGACGTTTTTCTGATAAAAAGGCTTCAAAGCTTCTGTTATTCTCCAATATATCATAGACCTAATTATATTTTCGGCCCTTTTGCTGTTATTTCGGTCATTTTATTTCATCAGATGATGTTAATTAAAGGTTGTCTTTCTTTAGAGGTGGTTTCATTCAGAGAGTGCACTGTGTAATGTAGTGTAGGTTAATATTCTGACAGAATCTATAGTCAAATCCATCTTAAAAGGAGAAAAAAATAACTTTATTAATTCAGTTAAGTGCAGGAAAGATAGCTAAATTTAAAAAATAACTGAAACTAGGGCGGGAAGAAGAAGTTCTTCTGTATATTTTTTAAATTTTTATTGCTTTTATTGATGAATAAAAAATACGCCATGAAAGGAAACAGAGTCTATTACTTCATGGAATAGTCACATGTCTGTCATGTTTGGAGCACTGATTTAAGCAATAATTGACACCTTATACTCATAACAAAATGTAAAGTCTCTTTTAGTTTTTTTGAAAATTAGAACAGGATAAGTTTTGTGACGTCAACTATTATTTGCCTTTTCATGCAAATTTATTTAGCATAAATTATACCAGAAACCTTCCTTATGCAATTTCAGTGCAAATTGAAATGTAGATAAAGTTCATCGAAAGAATGATATTCACAAAATTGTAAAATACTAGGTAAAAAGTTTTACAGAAAACTCACAAATCGAGAATGGTCCCAGCTTTCACTCTGTGACAGGTCGCTGTTTGCAACAAAGACACAAAAACTACTGGGAGAAGTGGATGATTAGCCGAGATGATTAATCAAGAAAACAAATAACTTTCGATACTCACGTTGTGTAAAACACTTCAACAGAAGCAGAGGTCTAAATGAAGAGCTTATTAATGTTTTGCAATTGTATTTAAAAGAGTCACAATCAAGTATCAGACGGCAATATTTCGGAACAGTCAGAATCAGTTCGAGTCACAAGAGTCACAGATCAAGTACTACCATATCTCTTGATACATTTAAGCAGTCACATGATAATTAATATCACTAAATAACACGATGCTTATGAAACAGCCTAAATAGGTCTGGCTTGTACACAAAAGAGCATGTGCAGTTAGCTGTCACTCATCAGAACACTTAGCATTGGCAGCGTCGTCAGTAGGCCGTTCCAACTGGGGTTTACTTTCAACAGTAATCATTCTCTCCACGCCGTCTATTCTGCCACAAACAAAATCGGTGGCCGGTAGTGAAAATGCTGTATCACTAGAAATGTAGGTTACTCCATTTAATCAGACTTAATTAAATGCGGTATAGCACAAAGCATTTAGAAAAAAGAAGTTTTCTCAGTTTCAATATAATAAAGGAAAGGAGTTCTGTTGTTACGGCAGCGTTCTGAAATGTCACCAAAACTTAGTGATAATATTGCCAACAAAAATACAGTTGAAGAAAGGTGGCCCAAAAGCATTGGTTCTTCTGATTTAGACATTGTGCAAAGATAAGAAACCAGCACCCAAGCACTCCAAATCCTTGCACCCAAGATCACTTGTTTTGAAGAATGATCTATGGGCAGAAAACAGCATGCCATAATGGTACCTTCTCTTCCAGCACAGAAGGATGGATACGATTGCACAAAGGACGCCTAAGGCTGCCAGAGAGACACCCACATACAGAAATAGGTCTGTGTCGTTGTCCCTTGCCGCAGTCTCTCGTCTCTCTTGTGCATCTTTTGCTAAGCAACAAAGCATAATTGTAGTTTTGCCTATAAACTATTAATCTATCTATCGATCTCTCTGTATCTATTTATCTATCTATCTATCTATCCGTCTATCTATTTTTCTATCTGTCTTTCGATCTCTCTCTATATAAATAGATAAGTCTGTGCCTCAAACTTATACTCCATATGCACGTCTCGCTAATATTCATGCTTGTTAGCTGGGGATCAGGATCTAAACGTGTTTTTGTGGAACCTTTATTCTCAATCCTAAATGAGTATTTTTTATACATATGTTAGAACAGAATTCTACACACATTCTGTATAAAAGGCAATGTTTAGTAAGGTCTCTCAGTAGAAAATGAATAGCAGCTATGACGTTAAAGTGGAATAGGTCACTAAAACTGTAAAGCATCAATATGATCTTCTAAATAACTTCACGATATGATCTTCTAACTAATTTCTTCATGAATCTCTGATTCGGATAAATTCAAAATTATATATATATATATATATATATATATATATATATATATATATATATATATATATATATATATATATATATATATATATATATATATATATATCCAATAATGCCAGACCACAGTCTGTTTACATCAATGAACGTGATTTTAAGGCTTTTAAGTTACATTGGCTATGCACCATTGATTTTGCCGTTTGGCAACGATTTTAAAAATGATTGCACATCCCCTCGAATGTACAGGATCAAGACCTAGGATCGACCACAATTGAGTCTTTTGTATTTGCTTTCTCAGTAATTACGTTTATCGCCGTGCTGCAGCGTCGTGCTTGCTAATTTCTCCCATTCTGTCGTCTGCAGAAACTCTGCAGAACTCACACTTCTATTCACTGTATGAGAAAAATAACTGTTGCCACTTTTCTCACCACACAGATGGTCTGAGAAAGGAAGAGGGAGTGTATCTAACTTCTTTTACACTTTAAACAATATAATTTAAATAACTTAAACTCTAACGGAGCAAAACCCTTTAATCCATCATCACATTTAAACACTCTGATACAACACCATATATTTAACCTTTAACACAGTGAAAAGAGCTACCAGGGTAATAGCAAAATATATACCTAGTTTTTAATGGTGTGTAAAGAACTCACCGTGGGATGGATTGGCTGTTGAAGGGTCGATCTCCAATTCGTTCCCTACAAATATGCAAAAAAAGATAATGAATAAGATTAATATTGTTAATTATTCAAGAACAGTTGTGTTCTGTGCACTGATATAAACCCTACAGTAGTACAAGTCACACATTCAACTAGTATTGACCAGTACACACGTACTTGTCAACATGTCACACGTGGTACCCTCTAGTCAATGTGACACACCAGACAAGTGCTAAGCAATATATCTCAATAGAAACGAACAAGTCAGTTTGTCCCAATATACACGTGCAAGTCAAACTGCATCGCCAGATATGCAGTGATTGTCTCAATACACAAGTGCTAGTCAATGTGCCAAACTAGTGTGTCATATTTATACTGGACAAGTAATGGTTCGTAAAGCATATGCGAGTAAAATTTAGAGAAAAATTGAAACGCATGCATTGCCAGAATTTTAACATTCAAGGTAAATTAAATAAATTAAGTGAAATGCGTTAGATCCAGATTTGTGTCTTCCGTAGACATATGGCAATTTCAAATGATCAACTTTGTGTTGTTTTATTTGAAAAAAAGAACAACGATTAACAGTTTTCTTCAATAATTTTTCATTGGCTGGTAATTTTCGTGTGTTAGACTTGATTCAGAGGTGATTGATAGAATATTCAAAGATTAATACCAACATTTATTAAACATGTTTCTTAATCTGGCAAAATGCTAACCTTGCTTTTTATATTTAGCTGTATTAGAACATAATCTAGGATGGCGGTGGGCTTGAAAAATAATAATAATAATAATAGTGAGTTTTTATATACCGATTTTTCAGATAACCTGCTCAAACCGGTTTACAATGTGCGCATACATGTATATTTATTTATTTTTCTTACATTTTTTAAACTCAGGATTATTATAATTTCGACATGCCCATATAGTGTCTCTCAAATCCCTGTCTACTGGCACATACGCCTAACAATAATGCAACCCTAACTTTGCATTAGAGGACTATATAGGCACACCGACATCCTTCTTAGGTATATATTTTGCTATTACCCTGGTAGCTCTTTTCACTGTGTTAAAGGTTAAATATATGGTGTTGTATCAGAGTGTTTAAATGTGATGATGGATTAAAGGGTTTTGCTCCGTTAGAGTTTAAGTTATTTAAATTATATTGTTTAAAGTGTAAAAGAAGTTAGATACACTCCCTCTTCCTTTCTCAGACCATCTGTGTGGTGAGAAAAGTGGCAACAGTTTTTTTTTCTCATACAGTGAATAGAAGTGTGAGTTCTGCAGAGTTTCTGCAGACGACAGAATGGGAGAAATTAGCAAGCACGACGCTGCAGCACGGCGATAAACGTAATTACTGAGAAAGCAAATACAAAAGACTCAATTGTGGTCGATCCTAGGTTTTGATCCTGAACATTTTTAAAATCGTTGCCAAACGGCAAAATCAATGGTGCATAGCCAATGTAACTTAAAAGCCTTAAAATCACGTTCATTGATGTAAACAGACTGTGGTCTGGCATTATTGGATATATATATATATATATATATATATATATATATATATATATATATATATATATATATATATATATATATATATATATATATATATATATATATATATATATATATAATTTTGAATTTATCCGAATCAGAGATTCATGAAGAAATTAGTTAGAAGATCATATCGTGAAGTTATTTAGAAGATCATATTGATGCTTTACAGTTTTAGTGACCTATTCCACTTTAACGTCATAGCTGCTATTCATTTTCTACTGAGAGACCTTACTAAACATTGCCTTTTATACAGAATGTGTGTAGAATTCTGTTCTAACATATGTATAAAAAATACTCATTTAGGATTGAGAATAAAGGTTCCACAAAAACACGTTTAGATCCTGATCCCCAGCTAACAATGCATGAATATTAGCGAGACGTGCATATGGAGTATAAGTTTGAGGCACAGACTTATCTATTTATATAGAGAGAGATCGAAAGACAGATAGAAAAATAGATAGACGGATAGATAGATAGTTAGATAAATAGATACAGAGAGATCGATAGATAGATTAATAGTTTATAGGCAAAACTACAATTATGCTTTGTTGCTTAGCAAAAGATGCACAAGAGAGACGAGAGACTGCGGCAAGGGACAACGACACAGACCTATTTCTGTATGTGGGTGTCTCTCTGGCAGCCTTAGGCGTCCTTTGTGCAATCCTATCCATCCTTCTGTGCTGGAAGAGAAGGTACCATTATGGCATGCTGTTTTCTGCCCATAGATCATTCTTCAAAACAAGTGATCTTGGGTGCAAGGATTTGGAGTGCTTGGGTGCTGGTTTCTTATCTTTGCACAATGTCTAAATCAGAAGAACCAATGCTTTTGGGCCACCTTTCTTCAACTGTATTTTTGTTGGCAATATTATCACTAAGTTTTGGTGACATTTCAGAACGCTGCCGTAACAACAGAACTCCTTTCCTTTATTATATTGAAACTGAGAAAACTTCTTTTTTCTAAATGCTTTGTGCTATACCGCATTTAATTAAGTCTGATTAAATGGAGTAACCTACATTTCTAGTGATACAGCATTTTCACTACCGGCCACCGATTTTGTTTGTGGCAGAATAGACGGCGTGGAGAGAATGATTACTGTTGAAAGTAAACCCCAGTTGGAACGGCCTACTGACGACGCTGCCAATGCTAAGTGTTCTGATGAGTGACAGCTAACTGCACATGCTCTTTTGTGTACAAGCCAGACCTATTTAGGCTGTTTCATAAGCATCGTGTTATTTAGTGATATTAATTATCATGTGACTGCTTAAATGTATCAAGAGATATGGTAGTACTTGATCTGTGACTCTTGTGACTCGAACTGATTCTGACTGTTCCGAAATATTGCCGTGTGATACTTGATTGTGACTCTTTTAAATACAATTGCAAAACATTAATAAGCTCTTCATTTAGACCTCTGCTTCTGTTGAAGTGTTTTACACAACGTGAGTATCGAAAGTTATTTGTTTTCTTGATTAATCATCTCGGCTAATCATCCACTTCTCCCAGTAGTTTTTGTGTCTTTGTTGCAAACAGCGACCTGTCACAGAGTGAAAGCTGGGACCATTCTCGATTTGTGAGTTTTCTGTAAAACTTTTTACCTAGTATTTTACAATTTTGTGAATATCATTCTTTCGATGAACTTTATCTACATTTCAATTTGCACTGAAATTGCATAAGGAAGGTTTCTGGTATAATTTATGCTAAATAAATTTGCATGAAAAGGCAAATAATAGTTGACGTCACAAAACTTGTCCTGTTCTAATTTTCAAAAAAACTAAAAGAGACTTTACATTTTGTTATGAGTATAAGGTGTCAATTATTGCTTAAATCAGTGCTCCAAACATGACAGACATGTGACTATTCCATGAAGTAATAGACTCTGTTTCCTTTCATGGCGTATTTTTTATTCATTAATAAAAGCAATAAAATTTTAAAAAATATACAGAAGAACTTCTTCTTCCCGCCCTAGTTTCAGTTATTTTTTAAATTTAGCTATCTTTCCTGCACTTAACTGAATTAATAAAGTTATTTTTTTCTCCTTTTAAGATGGATTTGACTATAGATTCTGTCAGAATATTAACCTACACTACATTACACAGTGCACTCTCTGAATGAAACCACCTCTAAAGAAAGACAACCTTTAATTAACATCATCTGATGAAATAAAATGACCGAAATAACAGCAAAAGGGCCGAAAATATAATTAGGTCTATGATATATTGGAGAATAACAGAAGCTTTGAAGCCTTTTTATCAGAAAAACGTCTCAATAATATAATAATTACAATGACTTTGTTATTTTAATCTATAGTTCAACTATTTTGGAATCTGATCTACATTCTCGTTGATTGTTTTATGTGAGAAATTGTCATAGTCGTAAACGTCATAATGTTACTACTTACGATGTTTCCATGTGGCAAAGAAAATATCACAACATATAAATGAGATGGAGGCTACGTTTCTAATGAAAAATACAGAAAAAAACATAAAATTTCAAATTTTTGTTCCAAAAATTCCATCTCAAGAGCACATAAACTACAGGCTACATGGTCCAAAGGGAAAGGAAGCAGAACAGAAAACAACTTTGAACTCACAATCAAGCATGTCGTTCAAAGATGATAACAGTAGTCATTATTATTTATTTCACTCTTTCCAGTGAAAAATAGTAGTATTGTTATGCATATATAAACTGCACGTACACACAGTTAAGTATCTTGGCTTCGAATATCGTAAACGCCACGCTTTTAATCATTTTATTCGAAATCGAAACTGAAATAGACATAACTAGATTATAACTAAACAGTTAAGATGTAAACGCTGGCAAGATGACAAAAAATTATGAATTATTGTTCACGGTTTTTCTTTGTTATTTTAGTATGCATACAATACCCCGTTACAGAGCATAGTACCAATACAACTGACGCACAGTGGAAGAATTTCCCATCATCATCCTTCGTAGAGTTTTAATATTTCAAATATAATTGTATTTATTGCTTGTTGATGTATCTAACTTCTCTTTGTAGAAACTGCATAGGATATCGTTGCAAGAAGGTCTCATTCTGGGTTCTATAACTGAGTGATGCCGTATGTGTTCATGTTGCTGACCTGCTTTGGGGGACTGTGAGTGATGATGTCTGTAGAAGAAGCTACTGATGCTACGTCATTCATGATAGCCTTCAGAGAACCGTATTGCTGCTTTGATTTTTCTTTTACAGTAATGATTAAAAGACTATGTACGCTGTATTTTTAATCTGACTGTCAACTGCTAAATTGCTTCAAAATTGCTACCGTCAAATCCTAATTTTAGTCTAACCTGACTTCAACAGTTTGTGGTGTTTTAGCCTTCTTATAAATACATATATTGTAACTGTACTCTTTCTATTTAGTCCAGCCCACTTGTTTCCTTTTTCCATAAGATTAAGTACATTTTATCCTTTTTGAAAAATGTTTCCCAATAGGTAATACATTGGCTTATTCTTAATTAAGAAAGTATTCCTTTTCATAATAATAAAAACAATAATAACTTTCCTACTTTTAGGTGTATTGTTGAATGTTATTTTTCGAATGCTCTTTCGTTTAGGCTAACTTAGAACCCTCTAGTTGATAAGATTAAGGATTTCAGATAGTTAATTAAATATATACAAGAAGGATTTCTCTTTGCTCATAGTTAGCTATACCGAACTAAACTGGATCATTTTGTCAGTGAGGTATTCAAACGAACCATGTTCGAACGTATTAGATGCATGTGCGATAGCGGGAGGCAGCGCTTGGCAGCAACCACCAATCACAGGCCGCGATTGTTATGTGACTTGATTGGTTGAATGGCGGGCTTGGACGAAAGTCGCCAGAAAGGAATAAATAGTTTTCACACCTCTGAACAGGTGACAGTTAGGTGAGCATGCACTCTAGTGTCAAAAACAGAAAGCAACTAAACAACACAATCACGATTAATATTATTAGGTGAAAGTGTATAATTTTGACAAAAATAAAACAAGAAAACAGAAAAAAGCAATCACAAATCCAACAGATAAACAAGCAGAGAAACACACTGATTCTGAATAAGTTCCATATATATTTTGAATAAAAAATGCATCCTCATATAGTGCAGTTGTCATGAGGTTATTTATGGGGAACATAATTTTTGAGAGTTGCGACAGGTATTCGCCACAGGATGGCACTGCTATACTCACAATAGCATACAAATATTTAAAAATTTGACATACTGTCGTTATTGTTAAATAAGCGAGATCAGATTTTGGGCATTAAGAAAAAACTGCACAAAAATTCTAACCTGATAAAAATGAAAGAAATGATAGAGGGATTTCACCTAAATGCCAAATTTCTCTTGCACCAAAGAGCAATTGCGTTATCTTATTTTAAAAAAATATTGACAAAATTTTTAACACATAGTTTTCAGTTTCAATTTCTTTCACGTTCCGAGTATGAGCTGTTTTTGTTATATTTCTTCTATATTTCTACTATCATTTTTTTCGTTTTATATCCGAGAATGTATGCACTTAGTTTTTTTTAATTGGAAGAGTAATAAAAGTAAAAATTAATTATCCTTGAATAAAGACCATTTTATTCACATCCCGCTGTAACGAGTTTTGCATACTTACAGTGGTTCTTGTACTTGTTGTTGTGTTAATATCTGTGCTATATATCTCTCTCAGTTTATATCAAATACAATGTTTTCTTTTTACATTTAAAACTATAGCATAACATTTTAAAAGTATAAAACTGCGCATCGTTTATAAAAGCATAACATTTGTATTCAGTAAACCTGTAAAGTAAGCACTATTCCAAAAAAAACTTGGCTACTACAGTTTATTATGTGACCAACTAAGGCTATCATTGTTTTTGTCATGTTCAGATAAAGCATGAATAATAATAAATGAAAGTTTTTCACATAAAACAACCGTAAATAAGCCGCAAAAATCAGCTGAAGATCAAACATACTTAAAATCTATCTAACATTGTTTGCAGAAAAGCACTCATACTTACATGTAGAGATTTCATTTCACATGACAAAACACTATAAATTAAGTCAGAAAGTAAACATCAGATACGGCATACTTCAAACCCATACTTGAAATAAATTCTGTTTTAATAATCAGACTTTATCTACTTGTCTGAATATTTCTCTTTAGTAAAAATGGACTTTATAGTCAAGTAGTGGACATGATAGTTGCTGCTCTATTTTTGCTGCTATTTTAAGAGACTGTAGCCAAGCATGAGCCCGTGTTGACAGAATAACATGATTTTTCAGTGATAGATCAACTGGTTGGGTGGGTACGGGCACGAGTGGAAGATCTGAGAAAAACCTATTAAATACACAACACACCACATTTTATGATCTAGATAACATGAATTATTATAGTGTGTAGATCAATGACTTGAAGGATATAGACACTTTTGGGACATCCGTGCAGCGGTGAGTTTATTTACTTTATGAACAAAACACAAAAAGATAACAAAATGAAGTCTTTTACCACCACACGCCAAATTGCGGAAAACAAAAAAGTATTCTACCAAAAACCTTATCTAGAATCGCATTCACTTGTAAGAACAATCACTTGTAATAACTCGGCTACCGAAGCCTTGCATGTTCATAGATAAATCAGTATAATGAACATAATTCTCATATTAGACAATAACTAAACACCACCAAGAGACTTTAATGGAGCATGCTTTTTTCAAGACGAATTTAGTAACTGTTTATCGTTCAAATGGTAAATAATCGTAGACATATTAAGACATCTGTACTTTGAAATAAACAAGGCTTAACAAAACGCTATCTGGAATTAAATACAACATAAATACATTAAATACATTAAAATAATTAAAATGCATTTAATAATCAAATGCATTAAATACAGAATAACGTGCCGAATATATTTCCTTTCCCAGTACGCAGTTGTAAAGCTTCCTTAATTTTAATAGACTGTTTCCAAATTCGTGGAAGATACAAGGCTAGGGTTGGAGGTGGGGACGATTGGGTATGAAGGGATGGGGATGGTGGTAGGGGTTGGGGTGTGCGGTTTGGCGGGGTAGTGATTGTTCAAGAAAAGCAGCTCTACCCATATTTGACAGTTCTGGGCCACCTGTGACTTGATAATGACGTTAGATCCCCTACACAAGAAGAGTTCTGGGCCACCCGTAACGTCATAATAACGTCAGATCCCTCTAGGCAAGATGAGTTCTGGGCCACCTGTCAATTATTGTGACGTCATCAATCACGTGACCCACTAATACATTCTGTCTATCATCTGTCAATCACCGTGACATCAGACCCCTCCTTGCAAATGATTCATCAGCCTTCTTTATTAAGACATTTGTGTGCAAGAGGAAGTGACAGTGTTGTTGTTATTGTTGTTGTTTTTTTCCTTTTCTTTGGTTATGTGGCGAGGAAGAGCGCATCATTCATAGATGTGTTCGAATAGCCAGCCCATTCAAACATGTGTTCGAATGACAAGCTCCCCATTCAAACATGTGTTCTAACGACAATCTTCCCATTCAAACATGTGCTCAAATGGCCAGCCCATTCAAAGACGTGATCAGCCTACACTTTTGTTCACTTTTTCCTTTTCCCTGCGAATGTGTGTCAGTAGCTCTGATCTGATCTCTTTGCATATGTGCGACGAGAAATCTAGGTCAGTCGATCCAAGACCCTCGCACAGCGTGGGAACAAGCACATGAAAAACCTTAGAGCGTAGGAACAATCAATAAATTTGAGAAGGAATGACAATTTCCCACGCCAATGACTGACATCTGACCATAATGGTACACAAGTGTAAATATTTGTAATATTCAATAAAATAAGAAAAAAAACACATATGATGCTTTCAAATTTTTATTTTTCTCATACAATACTAATAAAGACGAAATTAAAATATTAACATTTATCGAGAATGAAAACACAAATATTTCAAATACATGTTATGTTAATACATGTAACATATTAGCCAACTCACAAGAGGTTCAATTGATATAGGTATCATAAGTGTTATGAAAACCGACTTAGCATTGATTGAATCCATTCACTTTCACATAAACATGGTTTGACAATGATAGTTTATAGTCTTCACCATAGCCCACCCAAGTAATCTATAGATAGTTTCACGTTTGAATTCATGATGATTAATGAGTTTAACTGAGCCATCTTCTGCATTTATACATCAATTTTTAGAAGCATGGAATCCACTGACGTCATTTGCTTCTTTGGCATTTGCCAATCTTTCAATGACAATAAAATTCCCTTCTTGGTAGGATATAACCTCCCAGATGCATGATTCGTAATATATTTACGAATGTTAACCATCACTTTCTGTTGATATTTCACCAATTTAATATATGTTTTTCCATTAATAGGTATCATAACCGGTAAATCTTCTATACTTGACGTTTTTTACTAAACGTTGCTGGTCCAGAACCCTCATTTATCAACTATTATTGTCTCAGAGCGTTGGAATAGGTGGCATGGTAAAATAATGCCTAGCCTATTTTATTCACCTACTCACCTACTAAATGTTGCTGTCTCAGAACGCCAATCTATCAGCTACTGTGGTCTCAGAGCGTTGGAATAGGTGGCATGGTAAAATGCCGAGCCTATTTTATTCATCTACTCGCCTACTAAATGTTGCTGCTTCAGAACCTCCATTTATCCACTACAATGGTCTCAGAGCGATCGACTAGGTGGCATGGTAAAAGCCAAAACCGAAGTTGTTCAAAATCGTCTGAAACGTGTAAATATGCAATATACACCAAGACGCAATATGTGCTAAAAAACTCAAATGTGCAAAATTTTCCCACGAGGTTGTGGGGAGGGGGGGTTCCTTCTAATGAAACTCGACGTGGAAAGATTTCAGTCATCGGCGCTTGAAAATGTCATTCCTTCTCAAATTTATTGATTTTTCCCACGCTCTGAGGTATTTGATGTTCTCAAATTTATTGATTGTTTTCACGCTCTAAGGTCTTTCATGTAGTTGTTCCCACGCTGGGCGAGGGTCTTGGATCGAATGATCTAGATTTCTCGTCGTACATATGCAAACAGCTCAGATCAGAGCTACCGACACACACATTTGCAGGGAAAAGAAAAAAGTAAACAAAAGTGTGGGCTGATCACGTCTTTCAATGGGCTGGCCATTCGAGTGCATCTTTTAATGAGGTGGCCATTCGAGCACATGTTTGAATGGGGAGCTTGTCATTCGAAAAATATTAGAATAAGGAGCTTGTCATTCGAACACATGATGTGCTCTTCCCTGCCACATAGCCAAAGAACCAGAAGAATTTCCACCTACATTCTGTCTTCAACAATAACAACAACAACACTGCCACTTCCTCTCGCACACACAATGTCCTCATAAAGAAGGCTGATGAATCATGTGCAAGGAGGCGGGGGCTGACGTCACGATGATTGACACATGACAGACAGATTGTATTAGTGGATCACGTGATTGATGACGTCGCAATGATTTGCAGATGGCAGAGAACTTTTGTCACCTAGAGGGGTCTGATGTCACTATGACTTCACAGGTGGCCCAAAACGATTGTTTTCCCCTACGCACCAAACCATGCGTGCGATACTGTAAATAGAGTGGTAATGACCTAAATATTTCCATATGAATAAGCTAAAGCGCAAGAATTTATTAGCTTAATGTTTTACCAATAAATTACAAGATCGTTATTAAACATGAAATAAACGAGCAACAAAATATTATTTGGAACGAGACATTGCTCCTGTATCAGAAAGGTTTTACATTAAAAGTTTTTTGTGTGTGTCTTGTGTCTCAATAGCAAAGGAGCAAACTCAAAGGAACGAAGCACAAAATCTCCAGCCACAACGCTGCAGAGTACATATGCATGCGTCGAGCTAAGAACATGCTTAATTGATCAGTCACTCAAACATTTATACTCAAAATTCATCATCAAGAAAACAGCACGTCGAACGTAATCGGCCTTATACTTCATTCAGTTGGAAGTTATATAGTATAAATCTCACAGCAGATGAAAAGGGGTAAGAGATCATCATACCTGTCAAAGGTTTTGTCATGTATTTCGTTGGAGTAGTACGCTTTTGAATGGTTTCTATTAAAATGACTTGGAACCCTCCCACGCCCTCTTCTCTAATATCCTAGGTTCGACCGTTTAAGCAGTGCGTGCAGTAACGTGCAGGAATCTCATCGACGTTTAATTTTCCTAATAATTAAATAAGTTAATAAATTATAGATTCCTATAAGTGTTGTATGAAGGAAATGATATCCAGAGTGTCACTATACGGAAAATAATATCATAGTGTCACTATAGGAAAATTAGATAGTGTCATTATATAGAAACGATATCAAGCCGGTTACTATAAGAAAATGATATCAAGAGTGTCACTATAAGGAAATGAGTTCTATTTGCTTTAAGCATATAGATATAAGACTCTGTGATCAAATGATGCCTTTTTGTTCTGTTTTGGTTTTGCTTAGATTCGTTGCATAGCATAACTTCTGGAAATCTGGGTTCTCTAACGCTTTATTGAAACATTCCTCTTTAAATTTAATCCTTCTGTATAACGTCATGTTTTTATTTTGCGTATATGTCACATAAGGGGTGCATGGCAACTGACCTAAGTCTGTAGCAAAAGAATTGATCATTTCATAATTCATGCATCTATCACGTGCTACCAGCCACTCCTTATCTGTTTTATCATTGTGGACTTTGTTCACCTGGTGGAAGGCTGTGATTGATTGAGAGCAGTCTATGACACGGATCCCCCATTCTATTGACTTAGCAACTAACCAGGTGTCATATCCAGGTCTGCCAATGACAAAATCTGGAATATGATCCCAAGGGAAAGCATTTGGTGATGTGAAGAAATAATCTTTAGCATACAAATTGGGAATTTTGGATCTGGACATTTCGTCTTTCATTTTATTTGCAGTAGTTGTGTTCGTTACATATTTAATTAAAATATCGCGGCGTCCTCCGACTATTAAAATACCTTGACCTAAAACCAGATTCAATTGTATATGAGATATATAGTCCAGCGATGAATACAAGTCAGTAGTAAATACAATGTCAGAGTTCGCATAGCCAATAAAGTAAGACAAGGGCCGTATGTTTAACATTACAAAATTAAACATGGCTTTAAGCACTGGTAAGTTATTTTTCAGCTTTGGTGCAGGAAATGCCATCCATCCAAGCTGTTCAGCAGATTTTATGAAATCTATTGGATCTTTATTTGTGTAGAAAAATATTGGTCTGATAAAAGGTACAAGCGAGGCCCAGAGTCGCACTGTGTTTTTATTTAACTCATCCCGGTTTGAGTCATGTTTGAATGTCGTAAAGAGAGTAAGTATCGGGCCTAATGACACAGTAGCGTGAATTTTGGAATATGATTGTTTCCACAAAGGAGGGTATGCATCCCTACTAAAATTTGTTGACTTATTCGAAACGCTGTCAACAAACAATAAATTTTTCTTAAGATAATTCGGAAACAGAAGTGATTGATTTTTTACACCTAGGAGTACATTTTGATATTCATTTTCCCATTTTAATTCAGGAAAAATACTTGAATAATTTCTGACTGATGTACGCTCGCGGGGTATACTTTTCTCTATTTCATATTGAAATTCATTTTTTAATTCTGAAATAACATCTGAGTAATTTCTAACCAATCCAGGCATGTTGGATTTGCGTTTCTTTGCCTGAATTTCTTTTTTCGTAAAATACGAGATAATGTCTGAACAATGTGTACTAAATACATGTTCATGTGACTGGCTTTTCTCTACTAATAACTCCAATCTGGCTATCAGGAACACAAGAACAAAGAAACAAATGCACTTTGTGCACTTATATATATTGTGCCTCCTTCGAATATTCATTGTTTTGAGCTTAGTAAATCTTGTTAAAAAGCGTTTTTCAAGTTTAGTTTATATCATTGATTATGTTTAGCAGAGAGAGAAGAGAAACTGAAATTATAATTTTGGTTCTATTTTATGGGATAAAGAGGAAGAAAAAATAGAGTGGTGTATAATAATGATGTACAATAATATGCGTTGTATATACTGATGTGATATTAAATAACGATTAATGTTTTCTATAGATTGATGCTGTAGTGATATGTTTATGTATTACTTTCAAGGAATACATAAATGCTAATTTTCGTCCGTCAGTCTGTTAAGTCAACAACTGCGCTCACTTTTTTGTTTGCTAGATTTAAACAAACCAAGAGTATCGGTTTGCTTAAATTTTATACAATTGTTACACCTTTTATATCATTCTATTCAAGCTTTGCTGTTCTTATACGATTTCATAAAATCAGTTCTGTTCTTTCCTTTCCTCTTTACGTATCATCCTTGTGGGTTGACTAGTTGTCATTATCACTGCCAATTACGACATCACCGATAACACCGATCAGCGACTTCTGTAAATTCTTCGTTGCCAAGAAAAGTCTATCAAAGTACACAAATTCAATTAAACATATATAGTATCGTTTTATTGAACAAAGAACTCTAGTAGGGCATTAATAGATTTATTAGGCAATGCTGGGCCTTTTGCACTTACATGTGGGCATTTTAAATATGGCATTGACTCTCCTCTCTAATCGTTATTATTTGGGTGACGATTTCTATATTGGAGGAGTTAGACAAATATATGATTGTTTCGTGTTTCTTTCAATATATCAGTCAATACTAATACTCTATTCTTTATGAGCAGAAGTTTATTTTTGTCCTAGAGCCCGATCTCCGTTCGTGCCAGAAGACTGATGACGAAAGCTTTTATAAATTGAACGCCGTATTACTTTTATGCTATATCTCACTTCAGTGATATGTTATCATATTCTCAAATCATGAAAGGTTTAACGTGATGGACCCAGTTAATACTTTCTTCTTCAAGGTTAAAAACATTTGTTGGTTTGTTTGCTGTTTATATTTACATAACAAACTGCAAGAACAGAAGCAGAACTGAGGTCAAGAAAATTTTTTTGAAATGTGGCGGGTTGCAATAAGTGTTCAAAAATATTGCTGTTTTTATTATTTCTGTATGTTAGACATGCAATAATTTATGACCTTTGCTTTTACCAGCATTGAGAAAGGGATGATATAAGAAAATCTTTTAAGGTGATTTCGGTAAATGTTAAATCCTGATGAAAAGCCATGGTCATGCGAAACATCCCAAACTTCTTGAACATCCCAAACTTCAAGTCATTTCACATAGCTACTTGGAAACACTAACATTCACCAGGGGCTCTAATTTTAACCTTCTTATTAGCAATCGGTAACACTTAGTTCCCAAAATGAAAAGCAATCTTACATAAAAACAAGACGTACCTTGTTGCCAAAAGAGATGAGTTGCCAAAACTGTATTTTTTACCTATTGCTGCTTGGCAATTTGTGCTTGCTGCAAATAAAATTAAGTAAAGTTACATATGTAAAGTGTTACACTCAAATGGATCTATGGTTAAAGAAAGTTTACGCTAAGGGGGAGGGGGCGAGTCGCAGGGGAAGGGGAATTGGGAGGGGGAGCCGGAGGGGGGATGGTACCTATACAAAGTCACCCACGATAAAGTCATCCACAATAAAGATACCGTTGGTAAGTGACCTATGACAAAGTCACCTATGACAAAGTCAGCTAAGACGAAATCCCACTAAAAGTCCCTCACGAAAAAGTTTTTGACGGTAACGTCACCTACGATAAAGTGAAAGATGCAAAGTCAACTATGACAAAGGGATTCATAATAGTCACGGAGGAAAAAATATCTAATGACAAAAACGATGACAAAATCACCTATTAACTACCATATCACCTATCAACTAACATAACATAGCATATAATTCTTACAGAGCGCAAAAACAACAGGTTGTCTGATCTGTGCGCTTTACAATTAATAGAATATAACGATAAAATAAATATAAAATTGAAATAAACAGCTAAAAAAAGACGTAGCGCAATGACTAGAATACTTTCCAATTAATACTATTGATAGGCTAAGCGAAAAATAAATAAATCTTTAAGTTGGATTTAAAACTGGCGCATATGTTATGCGACCTGATTTTTTCAAGCATGAGACAGGCTGCTGCATTCTGTACTCGCTGTAACATACACAGCAGTGCAAAGGAAATGCCATGATACAGTAAGTTACTGTAGTCCAACCGGGACGTAAAAACGACTTGTACTACTACTTTCTACTGTAGATTTGGACACGATTTCAGCACCTGTAACGTTTAATGAGCTGTATGTCATTTTACTGAGTTGCAGCTTTGTCTTGATAAAGATGACTTCAGTTTTTGTGCCGTTTAACTTTGGCCGATTTGCGTTTATCCATTTTGCGATCTCGATCTCGAGAACGCAGTTATCGACAGTCTTTTAGCTTCATATTGATTTACATTAGCGTTTGCATTTACGCACTTTTGAAGCTGGATATCATATGCAAAGAGATTGTATAGGGTTACAAACTCCAATTCTCGTGTGCATGTGGTGTACGAACAAGGGCCTAGCCCAGATACCTGTAGAACTCCAATCTCTAGCGCACTTGGTGTTGACTTTACATTTCCTATAAAGATGCTCCGATAGTGATTTCAAGTTAGGACTGAAATCACTGTAGAGAACTGTCACAAAATCCAAACCCTGAGTATAGGCGTTTTAACAAAATTTTCTTGTTGACAGTGTCTAAGGCTGTGTTAAGATCTAACAAGACTAAGACTGATTTGTTGGTTATCCATACTTGTGAGAACGTCATCGAAAATTTTTAGTTTCCGTGGAATGTCCCTTTCTGTAAGCCGACCGGGATGGGTCAAATAGGAGGTTTTTATTGCAATAAGTCGTGAGATGATCGATAACTATGTGCTCCAGAAGTTTGCTAAAAAAAGGCAGGTTGGAAATGGATCGATAGTTTGAAACTGATGTACCTGCTCCTTTACTTTCGATTAATAGAAACACAATGGTTTCTTTAAATGCCATAGGCACATGTCCAGTAAGCAGAGACCAGTTCGTCGATACCGTTTGTAAGCAAAACAGTAGGTATCTGGTAGAGCGAACAGAATTTTGTGGGCGATTTCATAACATCCTCCTTGGTCAGCAGCTTGAAAGATCTGAATCTCGAGCTAGTGTTGCTGGTAAGCTAACGTTCCTACCCAAGATCACTAAAAGTATCATTGATTTTATCAATGTTTTCCTTGGAAAAATGCTGAAGTCGTCAGCTAATACTTTATGAGATGCACAATCTGGCAGAGATGTCTCAAGTGGTACTTTACAAATCCATTTGAAATTTTGGATAGTTTGCCTTGATTTATTTCATTTTCATTGATGAGATTCTTAAAATATGTGCTTTTCTTGGTATCGAGTAGTGAGTTAAATGTGTTACGTTGGTCAATAAAGGCTTGCAAGTCGAAGGCCTGGTTCATTTTTTTCATTTTTGTTCAAGTCCACGTTTCTGACGTCGTTTTCTGTAAATTTCGTCGTCGTACCACGGATTATAAGGGAGGATAGGTGTTAATTTTTCTTTGACTGGGGCGTGTTGTTTAAGATATCACGGAGAGACTCGTTGTTTTCTGCAACAAAGGCATCGAGATCACTGATATTTTGAGAGAGGAGAGCAGTGCAAGCGGCGTTTAAGTCTATTTTGAAATTGTCTTAATTAATCTTGCATACTTCGTTCTCAAACTGTTTCTGTGTGAGCCTTAAATGGCATGAGATTAAGTAGTGGTCCGGAAAAGTGCAGATGTCCGTGGAGATGACATTATAGTGTAATCGTCACGAGTGAAGATCAGGTCAGTTATATGTCCAGACTTATGAGCTGGTATGTAAACATGTTGCTTCAATTAAAACAAGTCAGCAATTTTTCTATCAGCTTTTTAACAAAACTATCTGATCCATCATCGATATGAATATTGAAAAATCATCATATTACTTATAAATGAAAGGAAGGCCAGTTGTGTCAAATATTTCATGCCCTACCTATAACATTTCAAAATTTCTAAGTGAAACATTATGACCCATCGTAGAACAATGTCCTACTTACATAAAGGATACAACGCACTTATTAAGGCAATTAAAAAATATATGTCTTTACAATGGGTTTGAAAGGTCTTTACACCAATATTAGAAGCTTTACGATACTACTTAAATAAAAGAAGAGACAAGAAGATCGCCACAAAACATTGGTGTGAATAGCCCAAATTGTGCTGACAAAAAACTGCATGGGGTTTAATAGAAAGCATTATTCATAAAAAGGTGGCGCATTGATGGGAACTCCATTTGGTGTTGAATATTCTTGCCTATTTATGTCACATGAAGAGAGGAAAATTTACGAAGAATATGAGGACGAAAAACCAACACTTGACCAGAGGTTTATTGTTTTTTTTTTTTTTTTTTTTTTTGGAGCAGCAAATATGACTAAAGATAAGCTTGAAAAGCCCGTTAACTTCGTCAAAAGCCACCCGATCTTGAGTATACGGTTTCTATCACACAAGAAGTTAACATGCTACAAACAGCACTTAAAATAAAAGAAAATTCAGTGCATTCAACGCATTACTGTCAGCCGACTGACACACATGCCTACCTCAACTTTCATTTTTTCCATCCCATGATTGTGAGAAAAACGCGAAAATATTGTTTAACTGTTTCCTACAACAAGGTTACCCCAAATCACTTTTAGGTCGAAATATGACCAGAGTACGTGCTATGAAAAGACAAAGTGTATTATACAAAGACAAGCCAAGTCAGAAAGGACAAAATAGAGTCATGTTTCCTATCAAATTCCTCGCAGCAATTTGGAAATTTGTAATATAGTAAACAGAAATTGTAATATTTTATGTAATGATAGTTTTATTGGTCACATGTTGGAAGGCCGGCCTTTAGTGGCCTACAAAAGAGACAAAAATCTGAAGGATATTCTTGTACATTTGGAATGACAAAAATGCAAAGAAGGGAAGCAGGTTCCTCGCAAACGAATCAAATGTGTAACTTGTCCCCATATTAATGAAAGCTCACAAATAGTGGAATCAAAACCTTTCATAAATAAAAGAGATAATTTTTCATGTATTTCAGAAGATGTAGTTTATGTGATAGAATGTAAAAGGTGCGGCAGTCTGTATGTGGAAGAACCGGGTAGGCGACTAGGGCAGAGATTTAGAGAACATAGACGAAATGTGATGATTAAAATAGAAGATAACGAAGTCTCTAGTCATTTTATAAGTAATCACCACAGCGTTGACGATATGTCTGTTTGTGCCGTTGCTTTTTGTAAAGACAATTTGAAACGAAAATTGTTAGCACAAAAATTAATTGCAAAATATTTTGGGACATGGAATGAATGTGGATTTCAGTTATCAACAATTTCTTTAAAATTGTGCATTGTTAATTTATTTTAGTCGAATGGTCCAATTATTCTATGTTTTTGATATAATTTCAACTTCATTTGCAATTATATTACCATTTTGTGCAAACATGGGATTCATGTGTATTTACACATAAAATTTATCACAATTGTGTATATTATGTAAAGTAACCATAGCAGAGTCACAATTTTGTGCATTTTTTGTGCATTTGGCTCTGCGGTGGTCTGTATATAAAACAATCATGGTCCTGTTTGGCTTTGTAGGCAGATAGATTGTGCATGATTCGAATGAATCGCTGCCCAGCGACAAAGTTACTAGCGGCAATGACGCGCTCTTCAAATTCAAGCACTAGAAAGTCGCACAGGCTTTGCGAACAGGAAGTCAATAAATATAGTTTGATTTTTTTTCAGATTACGTGGCGAGCTTGCCGAATAGGCATTCGTCTAATTACACTTTGCAACAAAGTATCACAACTCAGCAATTTTTAATTTGAATAATTCTCTTACGTTTAATTTGCTAAACAATCTCTCCTATGTCATGGTATTTTTTACAGATTTGTTTTTGCTATTTTCAAGAGCAAGTACACCCTAAGTTCAGAAAAAATTTTATCACTGGAATCTAAATGCACCCTATTATTTAAGCATTATGACCTTCAGAAATAGTTAACTTGTAAGGAGTTATATTATCACGCTGGAGATCATTTGATCTTTGTGATATTCCTTGTATGACCTTGTTAGCCACAAAAGCCGCTATTGGCTTTCAGAGCAGACCGTAAACACATTGCATTACAACCCTTTGAGTTATGTGCTTATACTTTATTTCTTTATGATCAAACCTATAAGAAAAATGTTAGGGCATAAATTGCTGGCATTTAATTGACGGCATTGACAGGATACAATTCCAAGGTCTTAAAGATAATAGTTAGAAAGAAATGTCTGATGCGTGTTTTTGATTTACTCAGTTTAAGAGATCTGATATTTGCTGTTGTTCTTTATACGTTTCGCGTAACATAAATCTTGACCTTTAGATTCAAGCCAAAAGACCTCTTTTAATGCCAGAAAATTTTTTGTCAAAAACGGTTGGAGATTTCGTCTCATTTTTAGCCCGTTACCCCTGACCTCGTTACCCCTGACCTCGTTACCCCTGACCTCAATAAATTTTAAATTAAGGCAATCAAAAGTTAATCATTATCTCAAACATGGTTTTACATACAGCGGTTTTGACCTGATTTTCTATCCTTTATGGCTAAATAACATTACATGAGAGATGGCTTTGTGACCTTGACCTTCTTGATCACGGTTAAAAGATTAAAAACAGGAATGTGTTCATCACTTCGGAAATGGTTTCAGATACTTTGATTTCAAACGCATTTTCTACAGGTTGGGTCTACGCAACGTTGCCTAGCAGGCATTTTCGTGATCTTGAATTTTTCGATCACGGTCAAGGTGAAAAACCTGAAGTTCACTATCATCTCGAAATAGTTAAGCAATTTTGAGCTAATTTTATATCCTTGGAACTTCAAATCGTTACATAAGATGTATATCGGTGAGCTTAACCTTCTCGGTCACTGTCAAAAGGTCACAAACCAAACTTATTCGCGTTCTATCAAAGAAGCATTGTATAAGAGTTATTTCCGTGACCTTGGCTTTCTACGTCACAGGCAAGATAAAAAATGAAAGTTGACCATTGAGATATACAAATTTTCACCATGGCATGGACCGCATCGCTGGCGGCCAAGGTCAAAACCAAGAAGCTGACCATTACCTGTAAAATGGTTTGAAAAACTCATTTTTACCCTAGAAAACCATGATGTTGACTTATCGGTTACGACAAGGTGAAAGCTATCCATTTTCTGAAAAACTCTTATGCTATTTTTCACCTTCACGGTTGTGTTCTATATAAAAACCGGAAGTTCACTAGTTACTTTGACTGGAGAACCAATATCGTCATTGCAGATCAATTCTCAACTACTGAATCACTTTATAATAGAAGACAGTAGCAAACTGTGGATCATACTTTTATTGTCAATGTAACCCCATGGTCGGTGCCAGTGCCACGGTAAATGTCATTGCGAGCCTTATTATTTACTAACCTGAATTTTTTTTTTCATTTCGTGTTTTCACAAATTTCTTAAATATAAAAGTGTTTTTACGCTCCTATGAGATTTGACGGCGGTGCCTGACGTCACCTTTTTATATGTTGAAAGAGTTGGGCAAACATTAACTGCTTAATTTTCTGTTTTATGCCACATCGCAATTATGAAATATAGTAGAAATAATTCAATCCATATGCATCGAGCGGTTGTTTTTTTCCTGGGACTATCAGGCTGGAAGCAAAGAATAACACTCTGCACATTTAATGACATATTGCTTTTATTATATAAATCACTTCAGTGATATTTGTTTCATATTTGTTTAATTTATTTTATTTCTGTAAGGTGGATTTTTAGTGGCAATGAACCTTACTGTTAGTGAGATTTAGAAATAACTGTATTCATGAACAAGTTCATAATGTTACGCTATTAACTTGTTTTATCGGTGACGGACCTACTTTTCACTTCCTTAGTCAAGTGGCTGTTTATATTTTCATAGCGTCAAGCGATAACTAAAGAGGAACTGATGTCTTTAAACATTCTTTTAAAAAGTTGGGTTCAAAAGGTGCTAGATAATTCTGCCCTCTATCATATATGTCCGTACTGACCAATGGGCACAGCATAAAATTGCTGCTTTTACCAGAATTAAAAAAAATGATCAGAAAGATATAACTGCAAATTAGGATGATGGATGCTGAAAATGTTAAGCCTTGATCTGAATCCATGGCGAGAAGAAACCTACCTCAATCTTTCTATCCTTCTTGATAAATATATGCATGATCCCATAGATGATTAGTTTTCAATATTCAATATTAACATTTGTCTACGTTTACTGAACACAAAATATGTAGAAATAATATAAATTATCATATATATTGTTTGTTACAGGGAATATGTGCAATTAGGGATTTCATGAAATCCCCAGGGAATTCGTGTAATGAATAAGTTCATATTGATTATAAAATTATTTTGAAAAATTATCCATTCATGAAGGCTGTTTAGTGGTTCTTCAAAACTGTGCATCCCTTTTCACATCGAAAGGAATTGGAATTTATAACATTACCATCCAATATAACAGAATTTGGCGGGAAATGTGACATGAGTTACATAAGACAAAAAATACCGCTAAATTCAGGTACTGAAGTATTACATGAATGACAGTTTGGCAATCGAGTGCTTTGAGTATATTAATTCAATATCTACTATTAATTTCGGTTAAATGCTACATTACAAACATGAAAATTCTCAATAAAAGCATAATTCAGAAAATTATTACAAGAATCCACTAGGGATTTCATGAAGTCCCTAATTTCACAGATTCCCTGTAACATATTTTATATATATATATATATATATATATATATATATATATATATATATATATATATATATATATATATATATATATATATATACCGATTTTGTAAAAATGTTGCCATTTGTCATTTTTCAAGCCTTCAACTTTTTTTAATGGACAAATACTAAGTATAATTTTAACTGTTTAATGCGGATGAAATATATTGATTTTGTGTTGGCATTTACATTGGCATTAGCGAAGTGTTTATTTATTCAACGTTGAAATGGGGGAAGGTTTTCAGGTGTTTGTGTATGTGTATGTGTGTGCCACGACAAATTCATCGAAGATAAAAGTCGCCCACGCAAAGTCAACTGCGACAGTCATTGATGACAAAGTCCCCATAATTGTCACTCACAACAAAATCACCCACGACAAAGTTGACTGTGACAAAGTCACCCACGATAAATCGCCAACGATAAGTCACCCACGACTAAATAAACCTATGATATAGGCATCCCATCCGCAGCAGAGTCAGATAAGCCAGGTGAATCAACCACGTTGAAGTTGCCTATGATAAAGTCACCCACAACAAAGTTACCCACGACAATGTTGACAATGACAGTCAACTCACAGTAAAGTCAGCCACTAAAGGGTCGCCTGTGAAAAAATCACCCACGACAGAGTAAGCTAAGAAACGTAAAGTCATCCACAACAATATCGAGAAAGGGAGACAGTATATTAGACTATTTCACAACAAAAATACATGCATCTTTTTTGGGTTAAATAAGAGAAAGTAAGCTTGTCTGCCAGAGACTGGGGTTTTGGGAACGATCTTCCTATATCGTCGCATTTGCAGCAGAAAAACATCGGGTGTACTTTTAAGAGTAACTACACCCAAGGTTGAAGCCTTTTCATTAGTAAAACACAAAGGACCCATTTAATAATTAACTTATAAATCACGAAAAACTGTAAAGAATTATATGAATCCTGCTCATTAACGTTGACAGAACCATTCACATAATGACTCTTTGAGCTAT
>OX457030.1:3161374-3219653 GCA_949752745.1 Protula sp. h YS-2021
TCCTCATCATCATCATCATCATCATCACCATCATTATAATCGACCATTTTCTACTTTATACAGAATATAAAATATCAACCATTTTAATTTTAACACTGATTATAATAGAATTTAGACCTTAAACCTTTATTCCTTGTTTCTTTAATTGCTATTTCTTCAAATGCCACGTGATTATACTTTTTCGATATTTTATTGCACGGATTTTTATTTTACCTTTATCTGTGAAGGTTTAAGATATAAAATACTTTTTTATGCTTCTAATTTATATCATATAAAATAATTTTTTCAATTCTCAAAGTGCCATTAAAAGTGAAAATAAAGGAAAACCTAAAATAGACAGAAAAGTGCATATCATAGTAACTTCTACTACAACTCAAGACCTTGTTTTTCGTTTTATTTCTATTGTTTTTCTTCTTTTTAAAATGGACAAGTTATGATTGACTAGATGTCTCTTTTCTAGCTATAACAGGTAAACCTAGGTTTTTGGAGACAATTTTGCGAAACGTTGGGTGCCTAGCTGTCTATGTGGCACTTAGTGTTTTGGCGATTTTTGTAAAATATTAACTGTTTCAAAGAAAATAAACTTGCTGTCGTGACATTTTATGCGAAGATAGAAGACATTATTGCCTCCCTGGCTATTACTCTTTTTTGGTGATTGGACTAAAATTCCCGAAAACTTTAAGGAAGAACCAAAACTTTTTGTGGAATGTAGTGGTATATGCGTCCCCCTGACTTTTTTCATTTTGGTGATCACACAAAAAATGGCCGCAACACGTACCTATTATTTTTTTGCTTTTCGCCAAAAATTGGCAAATATATTGGCGATAAGCTATTTTTATTGAAATCTTGACAGACATAGCCTTACTGTCTTGAAATTTTGATTACAGGTTATGCTTGTATGTCATAACTCTTGACATCAGTATTCGTGAGCTCGAATATTGTCCATGCAGAATGTTGACATATAATATCATATTCAATCTTTCTATCCTTCTTAATAAATATATGCCTGATCCAATAGATGATCAGCTTTCAATATTAACATTTGTCTACGTTTACTGAATGTAAAGTAAGTAGAAATAATATAAATTATCATATATATATATATACCGATTTTGTATATATGTTGACATTTGTCAGTTTTCAAGCCTTCAACTGTTTTTAATGGACGAATACTAAGTATAATTTTAACTGTTTAATGCGTATGAAATAAATTGATTTTGTGTTGGTATTAGCATTGGCATTAGCGAAGTGTTTATTAATTCAACGTTGAAATGGGGGAAGGTTTACGGGTGTTTTTGTATGTGTGTGTGTGTGCCACGACAAATTCATGGAAGATAAGTCACCCACGCAAAGTTATTGCTGACAAAGTCCCCACAACAGTCACTCACAACAAAATCACCCACGACAAAGTTGACTGTGCCAAAGTCATCCACGATAAGTTACCCACGACTGAATAAACCTCGCAAAGTCACCTATGATATAGTCACACGTAGCAGAGTCAGACAGCCAGGTGAAGTCAACCACGTTGAAGTTGCCTATGATAAAGTCACCCACAACAAAATTACCCAAGATAATGTTGACAATGACAGTCAACCCACAGCAAAGTCAGACACGAAGAAACGGTCATCCACAACAATATCGACAAAGGGAGACAGTATATTAGATTATTTCACAACAAAAATATATGCATCTTTTCGGGTTAAATAAGAGAAAGCGAGCTTGTCTACCAGAGACTGAGGTTTGGGAAGATCTTCCTATAGCGTCGCATTTTCAGTAGAAAACATCGGGTGTACTTTTAAGAATAACTACACTCGAGGTATAGAAAAAAGCTTTTTCATTAGTGAAACACAAAGGACCCATTTAATAAGTAACTTATAAATCACGAAAAACTGTAAAGAATTATATTATATATTCCGTGATGAATCCTGCTAGCTAACGTTCCTTGAAAATGTTTATTTACATTTATTTCCTTGTTTGACATGGTTCATCAGAACAAAAGTTGCGGTGTTCATTAAAGCTGTTTCAAAGGACAGCAAGCAATTCACATAATGACTCTTTGAGCTATTTGTCTCTTTGAGATCAAATATGGTATTAAAAGACAGAAGATTAATTAAAAGGGGCATTTACATGTGAACACAAATCAATGCGTGTCTTTCTAAATTACTGATATTATACGGTATCAATTACGATCATGATTATTATTATTACTGTTATTATTTTTCATTTTTAAATCTAATTGAATAATTTTGAATAAATTAATAATTTTTTCAACTAAGATTAAATTAATTAATTTATTAATTATTATTTGTAATGAGTATTAATGTCATTATTGTCTTATAAATTTTTTGTACAGTTGCAGTTTCTTACAGAGTTGATCCTTTTGCAGTGAGATTTTTTTACTGCCACTCAGTTTCGTAGTTGTTTTCATTTTTAGTACTGAGAGATAGAGAGAGAGAGAGAGAGAGAGAGAGAGAGAGAGAGAGAGAGAGAGAGAGAGAGAGAGAGAGAGAGAGAGAGAGAAAGAGACAGAGACAGAGACAGAGTAGTGCTTAGAATGATGTTTCTGGTATTTAAAGAGCTTATTGCGGTAGATATGGTTGTATTTGTTTGAGCATCATATGCATCATAAAATCGCACTGCATCTAATAAGCAGACATGCAATGAAAACACTGTTTCACTTTTCTGTGTCCTCTACTTTCCACGATTTCCAGCACATGACCTCCGAGAATTATCTAATATAGAAAGTCTCGGGGGATGAAAAAGATTGTACAAATGACAATTGTACTGGGGAAGGAAAAGATATGTGGATGGAAATTATTGTAGGGATGACAAAGTGGTAAGGCTGCCAATTGTGGGAATGGCAAAGGTATAGGGTTGGCATTAGCGGTAGGGGTGGCAAAGCTGTAACGATGCCAATTGTGTTCAGAATGACAAAGGTGTAGGAATATCAATTTTCGTGGTGATGGCAAACGTGTAGGGATGACAATTCTCCTTGGTATTGGAAAGTTACATAGATGGGAATTATCGTGGGGATGACAAAGTCTTAGTGATTGCAATTTTTATGAGAAAAGCAGAGGGGTAGGGATGACAAGTGTGGTGGAGATGGAAATGTTAGAAATCGCTACAGTGACAAAATTATGTTATTTTTTGTCAAAAAATTAAAAAAGAAATAATGAATAAATAAAGAGCGATCGATAAAGTTTTCCTGGTGTCAGATTTCGGAACTGTTCTTCGGTGTGGCATATCAAAATGTAGAGGTAGTTATGTAGTAGCTTGCAAAGGAAATATCATGCCGGATATTTCAAACCACATTAGCATGTTAGCTGCTGGAAAGTATTTTAGCAAAGAAAGTTATTTGGAATCATTGCTCTCTTTCCTTAAATAGAAGAAAAGCATAATACATTCTAAAAATATTTGCTATTTTGGCATCATTCATTACCTCACATACAGTCTGGTTCCTGCCAATAAATTAAGAAAAAGAAACTTTCAGAATAGACCAGGAATTATCATTTATGGATAAGGACACCCACACGTTTGATCCTCTGTCATCTATATGAGGCACGTATTACAGTATTGTTGTAATGCAGTATTGTGTTATTACAATGTTGCTCTCTAGAGCAGAGTGTGAATTAATAACAAAAATTGCTCATGACGTCTCTAAGGTTAAGTTTTGCATGCAACTTAAAAACAACATAATGTGACAAATTGTTCTATTTTATTTTTTATGAAATGTACAAAAGTTTATAGTAATCAGTTTGTAAAAATGCGTTAATTATTGAAAAAATATTTTCCTAAAGTTTATTCTGAAACAAAATAGGAGAGAATGAGAGAGTGTGTGACAAAGCGAGAGGGAGAGAGACAAAGAGAGAAAGAGTGAGACAGGGAGAGAGATGAGAGGAGAGGAAATATAGATAGAGAGGAAGAAAGAATGAAAGAGAGAAAGAAAGAACGACAGAAATAAAGAAAGAATGAGAGAGACAGACGGGCCGGGGAGAGGGAGAAAGGGGGTAAAGTGGGCTAGAGAGAGAAAGAGAAAGAGAGAGAGATAGAGAGGGAGAGAGAGAGAAAGAATGAAAGAGAGAAAGAGATACAAGAGACAAATAGAAAGATTAGGATAGAGAGTAAGAGGAAGAAAATGGGAAAGAGAGAGAGAGAAAAAGAGAGAGAGAAACACAGATGGGAGAGATTGAAAGTAGGACAAAAGGTGAGATAGAGAGAGAGAAGAGAAGAGATAGATAGATAGATAGATAGATAGACAGATAGATAAAAAGATAGATAGAGAGAGAGAGAGAGAGAGAGAGAGGGAGGGAGGGATGAGATAGAGGGAAGTGAGTAAAGAAAAAACTGAAATTGACACTATGACGTAACACGTTTTTATTATCTGACTGCGTGAACAGAAAATCTACTTAAGTTTTCACTGTGTTAAACATGTGACTCAGAATGGACGTTATCGTCCTGGGAAGCCGATTATTTCCTCAATCCTACCACAAAAAGTCCAACCAGTTACGGGAAACTTTTATATAAATTATGAAAATAAACCTATTAAACGTTATATTTTGTTTGTGGAATAGCGGGAATATTTTCTCAACAGCTGTCCGTTTTCTTTTCTTTTCAAAGCTTTTGCAGCTGGAAAACCCTTTAATAAAATAATTGTAAACATGAATGCGCACAAAATAGCATTCCGTAAAATGTTATTAAATGAGCTGCCTGATAATACTACTGATAATAACAATGTTGTCTTGATTTAGGGTACATTGAGAAATACTTTCTAACCTTAATTTCTTGTTTCTTAAAGTGCTTTGCTTCAAGTGTGACTCAGCTATCCTTTTTTCCTTCTCAGAATTCTACCGTAGAGACTTGTATATCCACTTTTTATTTATGCAAGTGTTAAGACATAAAATCCGAATCGTGTTTCTAATTATATGACATCACTTTTACAGCCTTTAAAATATTTTCAAAAACAAAACAATAATATTTTATACAATTCTCAGAATCTTAAGTGGCGTGTTAATAAATTAAAGAACAGTCTGACATAGACTGCATAGTGAATGTCGGAGTAGCTTCTATGGGCACTGATAAAACAACTTTTTTTCAGAACAGAAGCTAGCAAAATTATGAGATAAGAGCAAAAAAAAGAGAAATAATTTCTTTTGCAGCTAGAGTGAATAAATATTTTTCTTTGATTTCCTTTGCATTGTATGAACACATAATATGCACGTTTTATTAAATCGTGTTTTCTCTTTAAAGCCTTTTGTGTGAAATATTTAACCTATGTCTCAACCAATAGAAATAAGACCTTCTTTACGGGGTTTTGAAAGATTTCTATTTGCCTGAAATCAACACTACTTTGAATAACACTCCACTAGATTATAAATTTAAAATCTAATATCGAAATTAAATGTGTTGTTTACAATATTGATAATTGTTTTAATATAATGTCTATTCGATAACTGTAAATGCCGAGTAAGTGACAAATTCTTTATAAATGGCCTTACATTCATTACTGAACATTTTAATTCAATTTTTTATTCAGGGTATTAAGACCAGGTCTCTTAAGACGCTTTCATAACTTTTTATGGGGTTTTAAAACATGAATGTCTGTCAAGAGCACTTTGAATGGCAGCCTACTAAATTTGAATTTCAAATGAAGTCTCGAAACAAGATATGCCGACATATCGCTGCATTGAAGCCTTATTAGAATCATTAACACTGAAGGACTGGAAGATAAAGTTTCGAAAAGATATATTTTGAATAATAAGAAAACAATACTTTTATGAACCAGAAATCCCTGCTTCTCCCAAACGCACAAATTCAAAAAATATAGAATGTTAAAGTTCGCGTTTTTACTAGTTTGATGTACTAGTTACTTTTGTGAATTATTTTCATGCCAAAAGGATACCTTAAGAGTCCATGCCTTTTTAAAGCGGCGACTTAGCACGGAGTTTGACAGTATGCCCGCTTTTAACCAAACGCGAAGTGCATTTTCGAACCCCCTCCCCACTCTTCTCGTAGAAAATTGCAAAGTACAGAATAAAAATCTTTTTTTCTAAAAAAACGAAATTACCACATAGCGCAGACCGGGTCTGGTCTCGAAGTTACCAGTTTGTCCTTGTTTCTTTTTTTAGTTTTTGGACACGTATTATAAAGCATATGGTAATTTTATTTTCAAATGGGGCATAGAGTAAAAACGTCAATAAACCATTGGAAAACAGATAAGATAATACAGATAAGATCAGACAGATTTAGAAATTTAGATATGAGGTAGGCGAAACATAAACATTTATAAAGCTGACAGACATGATCAGAAATTAATATTTTTTGCTTTAATTGAATGTCTGAGACGCTTAAGCTCTACTATTTTTGTTGTGAACAAGATCTAATGTTTATGCTTAGAAGGAGAGTCCATATCAATTTCTCAGTGGGATATTGATCCTTTGATCAATTTTCGTGTTATAAATTGGTATAAGAAAGATTTCCAATGTTTCGCTTTGTGCCTTATAACATGTATAACACATAGAAGGTTAGCAATCTAAAACGATAACCAACAAAATAGCGGCTAAAAACAAAACAGCTAGAACCCCCCACGAAACTCAATTCACCCTATTTTAGTGTAACTTATACAGCGCTATAAATATTACTGAAAAGCATAGTTATGATAAAAAAGGGAAAATACTTCACGATATGACGCCAAATCGAAATTTGTGACTTTCTGGGAACTGCGTATACCAAAAATCAAATATGGCCTCATGTGTTACAGAATTGATAAGATTACTTCTACGAGGGCACATTGTTACAGTTTTGCGTTTTAATCGAATACATCAACCTGTACTAATCAAATAATATGTATCAAATACATCACCCATTCCGAATGACATCAGCTCGTATCAATTACATTACCCAGGAACAAACATATCATCCCGTACTAATGACAGCACTCCTTATCAAACAAATCAACACCAATTACATCATTGCGTTATTACAGCCAATTGTCAGCTACACCTAAATCCCAGTGTGCATCGTGATGAAACTTCCACACACTCTTCTCGTTACTGTGACATGTTTCGTTACGATGAAATTAAGAGTTTTTTCTGTACACCAGCATGCACAAAGAAAATATATGTGATAGGTTCTTAATACAACAGCAAGAATGATAACATGGGCGCAGTACGAGTTTAGCCCGACTCATACTGCTATCTCTTGCATTATTATACATGACTGCAGTTGTGTGTCACGAAGAACCCCCCCCCCTCCCCCTCCTCACAACACCCCCCTAATATCCAAATTTGTCTTATTAAAGGGAAATACGGGTGTCTCACCTACGATTGACATTTCCTTCATGCTTTCACAATTTATTGCTTTGAGGGTATGTATTCAACAATTGAAAAGAAAAATAGTGGTCACCGATGTTATAAGAGAAATAAAGACACTGAAAGGTCGCGTACTTGTACTATAGAAACCATTGGAAAAATCAAAATGCAAAATTCACACATAATCACAATTGGCAATTGCCTCATGTTTTCCTGTTTGAAGAACACGTCATACAAAGCGTTTTAAGCAAATAAAAAATACATGTCACCGTATCAATAAGAGAATTATACAATATTTTTTCACAAAATCCCATTGACTCAATGGATAAATGGTGAAACCAGTGTAATAGGATTTTAATGGACAAAATATCAACACAGGCCCTTCCAGGAACAAAATATCAATACAGACCATTTCTGGACAAGACCCTGTTTGTCTTTGAAAAGAATCTTTCGATCTAGAGGAATTACACATCGGTCGCTAGATGGCGCAGAGATATCGGCATTTCCCTTTAAATATCTGTTATCCTTTCCTTCCTGTTATTTCAAAGATTAAAGTTTGTTAGATATGTAATCGCTTTGCTTTTGTTACAGCTCACACAATTTGGTCTGAGCAGGCCCCTCAGAGAGATTTGGTGGCTAAAACCAATCAAAAGATCTTGCTATCTTAAATCTAAACATATTAAAAAACAGCAATTATTATCAATGAATATTAAGCAAATAATATCTAAACATTGCAAAACGCTGTACTTTATAAAAAAAAAACTGTATAATTTGCTCTGTCGCTAAATTTTTGTTTGCATGTCTGTATCAGAAAATGACAGTCAAAATGTGTCACAACAAACATGACGGTAGTGCTTTATGCCAAAATTCGAGGTAAATTATAACTGGATTTACATACAGATATTTAACCCATTGCTCATTTAAGTAATCAGAAAAATTAACTGAATTGTATTGGAAATGGTGGCCAAAAGAACATGAAATTATTTAAGTCGTGTTGAAAACAAAACAAAACTCTCTGAAAATAATTGCTTAAAGAATACCCCTTCCACTTTACGCTTTGTTTGCCAGCCTGTTTTTTAAATAGGATGTCTAAATCTAGTTCCAGTGTAATTATAGCAATAAAATTGAATATAAACTGTTTGAAAAAAGTGCACATAAAATGTATATAAATGTGTCCATACAAATATAAATTAAAATTAAAATGAATATTAATATGTTACATTTTCGGTTTTTTTACAAATTTTGTTCAGTGTGTGAAAACGCATGTGATTTTTTTGTTTGATGAATTACATGCCTTCACCCATTATCAGCATTATAAGTAGTTGTCAGTTTATATGTAAGTTCTCTCATTTTATATTTGACATATTTATTCCATATAAGAATTTTAATAAGCAAATATTCTCACGTTGAGGTTTGAAGTAAATTATGAGATCATTTAAAAATGTGAAATTATTTAAGTCGTGTTGAAAACAAAACAAAACTCTCTGAAAATAATTGCTTAAAGAATACCCCTTCCACTTTACGCTTTGTTTGCCAGCCTGTTTTTTAAATAGGATGTCTAAATCTAGTTCCAGTGTAATTATAGCAATAAAATTGAATATAAACTGTTTGAAAAAAGTGCACATAAAATGTATATAAATGTGTCCATACAAATATAAATTAAAATTAAAATGAATATTAATATGTTACATTTTCGGTTTTTTTACAAATTTTGTTCAGTGTGTGAAAACGCATGTGATTTTTTTGTTTGATGAATTACATGCCTTCACCCATTATCAGCATTATAAGTAGTTGTCAGTTTATATGTAAGTTCTCTCATTTTATATTTGACATATTTATTCCATATAAGAATTTTAATAAGCAAATATTCTCACGTTGAGGTTTGAAGTAAATTATGAGATCATTTAAAAATGTGAAATTATTTAAGTCGTGTTGAAAACAAAACAAAACTCTCTGAAAATAATTGCTTAAAGAATACCCCTTCCACTTTACGCTTTGTTTGCCAGCCTGTTTTTTAAATAGGATGTCTAAATCTAGTTCCAGTGTAATTATAGCAATAAAATTGAATATAAACTGTTTGAAAAAAGTGCACATAAAATGTATATAAATGTGTCCATACAAATATAAATTAAAATTAAAATGAATATTAATATGTTACATTTTCGGTTTTTTTACAAATTTTGTTCAGTGTGTGAAAACGCATGTGATTTTTTTGTTTGATGAATTACATGCCTTCACCCATTATCAGCATTATAAGTAGTTGTCAGTTTATATGTAAGTTCTCTCATTTTATATTTGACATATTTATTCCATATAAGAATTTTAATAAGCAAATATTCTCACGTTGAGGTTTGAAGTAAATTATGAGATCATTTAAAAATGTGAAATTATTTAAGTCGTGTTGAAAACAAAACAAAACTCTCTGAAAATAATTGCTTAAAGAATACCCCTTCCACTTTACGCTTTGTTTGCCAGCCTGTTTTTTAAATAGGATGTCTAAATCTAGTTCCAGTGTAATTATAGCAATAAAATTGAATATAAACTGTTTGAAAAAAGTGCACATAAAATGTATATAAATGTGTCCATACAAATATAAATTAAAATTAAAATGAATATTAATATGTTACATTTTCGGTTTTTTTACAAATTTTGTTCAGTGTGTGAAAACGCATGTGATTTTTTTGTTTGATGAATTACATGCCTTCACCCATTATCAGCATTATAAGTAGTTGTCAGTTTATATGTAAGTTCTCTCATTTTATATTTGACATATTTATTCCATATAAGAATTTTAATAAGCAAATATTCTCACGTTGAGGTTTGAAGTAAATTATGAGATCATTTAAAAATGTTTAATTAAATTCATTAATCTCATTATTGAGAAACAGTCTACCTCTAACAGGATTTAATTGCTGACTGGATTGATGATAAGGCACTTGCTTTAATCACGTTGTGTCCATGTTCTATATTGCTAGTCCGTTTCTCTTTATTTGTCTATCAGTTTTAAAATAAAATGAATCATAGAGTGACTTGCTTGTATGTTCATTAAGTAACTAGACTGCTTTTGCAACCGATAAGCAAAAATTACACTTCGGATAGTACAATTACGATTCTGAAGACTTAGAAAACAAAAGATATATATATTAAAGTAGTGTGATAATTCCACTTGCAACAAAACAGCATGAAAACAGAGCCATTGGCATGAAATGCTAAGTCAAACATTCCGAGGTTGATATAACGTCTAATTATTCAGGTAAGAACCATAGTGACCATAGGCTAATGTCTAATCAGCGTCTTGAATAGACTATGGCTATTTATTTATTCAACGTGTTTGTTGCAATAATGAATATACGTCCGAAAATCGAAGTGACACATTCGGCGAAAATTCGTTGAGAGATCTTCAAGTTCAATTTGCAACCCATTCGGAACGCGGGTCACAAGTCAGTCCACAGTTAATCAATCAACAATCAATCAATGCTTAACGTTGATCCGACATCAGGTGCGACGTCTTTCCAACGTTGGGGAAACGTAACAATATCTTTTTGGATGAATAAATTAAAAGGAATAAATGAACAATAGTTGATGCGACGATATAGAAATGAAAGTTTCTTGTTGATTATGCAAACGTTCAATTACCTAGCAAGTTGCTTTGGAAGTCATGTGGAAAGACGTAAACGACAAAATGAAAAAAAGAAGCCTAGAGTTTCGATTTTCGAGGTCTCTTTTAGACCTCTGTAAAACACAATGGTTAAAATTAACGCCAATAAACAATAAAAGATATAAAACGGAGATAAGCACACCTAATATTTTTTGAAGACATTGAAGTTAAGTATACAATTAAGTATTAATTCTTCTTTTAAAGTATTTACAATGCAAACCATTTTGCAGTGTTGTGATTTGGCGACTTTCATTTTGCTTCAAATTGAAGTTGTATTTCTTTCCACGTCTCATTACAATAGCTCTGGCTATTTAACAGTAGTCTCTGTTGCGTGTTGGCAAATATCGCACTCATTAGCAAGTGCACCGAGGGGTATTGCTCTTTTGATGCATCATTATCACTGCTATTCTCTTAATCTATGCGAATATGTAGTCGTAAGGCTTGCAAGCCTGTTCTATGGTGAAATGAACAGTTCTAGTTGTATAATTCTCATAAAGATATCAGTCAAAGGTGGATTTAAAAAATTCGTTTTTCTTTCTCATTATATGAAGTTTGAAAGAGTTCGAGAAATATAGGATGAAAATTTTGGTCAATGCAGAAAGATTTTCTTGTTTATATCTCAATATCTCTTATATGACAACGTTGTTGGTACTGGGTAATAATATACCTTGACTTTAAAACGTTTCATTTAGAAAGAGAAAGGCTAGAAATATGGAACTATATAGCAACAAGTACTTATTTATATACCCTTAGCTATATATTTAGCAACAAGTACTGGTTAACATATCCTCAGCGAAGTTGTTGGCACTATGGCCTAATTAACATGAAGCAGAAGACAACTGCAGAATAATTTTATTTAGTTTTTTCTCTCTTGCAGCAGTCATGTCCAGTTAGGTCTCAGTGCCAGTGTGGCATAAAATCTTCACCGCCCCCAACAAAAACTCAACCCCGCGGTGCATATAACATATATAAAACACACCGGGGGTGGATATTACTATGAAATGTCAAACCCTTTATGAAATATGCACTCTCGAGGGTGAATATTTCATAGAATGAAAACACACCCGGGTGAATTTTTCTCATTAAATCGTCACCCCTTTTATAAAAAAAAAATGCAGAAAATAGTTCAAATCTGGTAAAAATATATTTTAGATTAAAAATAAAAATGATAAGCAGTGATTTATTTAGATAAACACGAAATCGGTCACGTCTAACAATTTTCGAGAGAGATCCGAATCAATTATACAAATTGAGTAGCTGGTATTAGAAAATGACTCACCAATAATAATGGAGAAGAGGAGTCGAGTACTTGCATTTTTTGCAATTCAACAGAAATTTCCAATTTTTGGTTTGGTTTCATGTGAAAGCCAAAAAGCCTGGCCGGAAAGCGTTTCATCCAGCAAAGATGTCAAAACAGCAAAATGAAATTTCCGGGTTAAATGCTCTAAATACAGCATTCTGAAAGGGACATTGCAATACAACCACAAGAAATTTGGACCACTGCGGGTAATTTTGAAGACAGAAGTCAACCAGATTCTGAAGATGTGCCACTTCAATCCCGCTGGAGGTCATCTTGGCATAAATAAAACTGTTGAAAAGGTTGCATCTCGAGGCTATTGGCCTGGTTCCGTTAGCGAATGTGTGAGGGCATATATCGCTAAATGTGATCCTTGCCAACGCAGCAACCATCTTCGAAAAACCCCTTCAGTGCTGCATCCCATAACTCCATCAGACAGCAGTCTCATTCAGTTTCGCTTGGATCTCGTTGTACCATTGACGGAGACAGATTCAGGCAATCGCTACATTATTGTCGGTACAGAAAATGGTATTTTTTGTTATTTCAGGCAGTATTCTATTGGAAGGTGCATATTTCATAGAGAAGGTGAAGATTTCATAATGAAATTCTCACTCCCGTGAACATTTCATGATGGTGAATATTTAATCTCACAACGAGTCAATGGATTACAACCGTACCCAACACACACACACACACACACACACACACACACACACACACACACACACACACACACACACACACACACACACACACACACACACACACACACACACATACATACATACACACACACACACACACACATACACACACACACCAAAACCACACCACCAACCGAATACTTACAGTTTTCAAACAGACTCACTGATAAACTCGGTAATTCGGAAGACTTGACCCTCTCTTCCCTCCTTCCGTAACCAAAACCTGTATCGGTCACTGGCTCACTGTGTAATCTGTAACTTTGAAGGTTGCTTCGCTAATGTGTAATATTTTGTTCCCAAACAACTCCATAAAAATTTATTGTTTAGTGTATGAAATCTATTATTAGACTGCGTCGAAGCTTATTCTTGCAATTTTTCCTTCCCTAATCATTTTTTTGAAAGTGAATAACCTTGGTGATCAGAAATTACAGTAAAACAATGTGCTGTCTGGTATGCACACTTGAGAACTGGTACGGGTATGCTATATATCTGATGCTATCTTATCTTATCTTATCATATCTTTTTTTATCGTATATTATTATATCTTATGCTATGCATTGATTTCATCAGATGTATGTGAGGGACACCTAGTAACTAATCACTGGAGAAATTTTTGAGATTGCCAATGACGAATGCACTGACATTAACCAAAACCGAAAATTCATTTGTCTCATAAACTATCAAAGAGAGGATATATCAGTCTTACTTTAGAACTCTCAATCAAGCACATTTTAAGATTCTTTGTAAAATATGGATGTTGCTCAATTCGGAACATATGGCCGAAATTTGAAATTTGACTCAACAAAAAAAGTGATAGATGTGGTGGTTTGAACCTGATTGTACAAAAGTTTATTTAAGCTATAAATTGTGATCTTGACAAATTTCTCGAAATTAGCTAATTAGCTAATTTGTTTGGGGGAGAAGGGCATACGGTCGGTAAACTGCAAGAAAGACTACGATTAAAATTCCTTTTCTGCTGCAGAAGCTATATGCAATAAATTAATAAACTAAAATTGGCCAATTTGTTCAATTTGGTCAAATTTTGCAAACACAATAGCTGATCTTCGAAACGAAAAGGATGCATCTCTTGCAATGCTCAGATTACTCTAATACTGAGGAAATGTCTTCTAGGTGATATTTTTTATTAAACAGCTATATAATTATGCCTTGCATTGGTGAAAATAGTGTGATTGGGTATGTTTTTGTTTTGTAATTGCTAGATACCAATTTTGCATTAACTAGGCAGCTCCTGGTAACGATCGCCATGATTATTCTTGATCATAAAAATATGGTAAAACGTAATGTATTAAGACATCGAAAAGACTAATTTAAAATGCACACGTTGTATTATGAGTGTAGAGAAGAAGAGGGAGAAAAAATGAAAAATAAAGAAAGACAGCGATGGGGAATGCTTGGTTATATCTGAAACAATTTTCTCGAGGGGATGTGTATCGATGAGACTGGGGAAGGGCTGTCAGATGCCTCATCTTTTAGGCATTGTCATTAGAGAATACACTTGTCACACTTTTTTGATAAAAACAAACCACTTCCATCCATCCCAATCTCGCAAACCCAACTCCTTTATCTTAATTCTTTAAAAAAGAGGATGTCATTGATTTTACAAAAAATCTCAAAGGTAAGAGCAATTTTATTTGAACACAGTACATAATGACAATTAAAACATCAATAATTGACACAAACTATTTCGAGGAAGGGATTGGCAGTATGAGGTAAGTAGAGTGGGTGAAGCAGACGGATCACACCTTGTACTGTAGATGGAGATAGCAGATATGGGAAGGACGAGAGGAAAGAATTGACAGAGTGAAGGAGAAATAGTAGATGTGAGAGACTGAGGAGAAAAGGGAAGGAGAGAGGAAAGGAGTGGGAAGGCGAAGGAGAGAAAGACAGGGAGAGAAAGGAAAGTAAGAGTTGGAAAGAAATGGGGAGACAGAGAGAGGACACAGTAGAAGAGAGTGGTGAGAGGGAGAGTGGATAGGCTCAGGATGACAAGGGAGTTGATAGGGGTGCAGAGCAGCGGAGATGTTCAGAAGAGGATAAGTAGAGAGAAAAATAGGAGAAAAAGAGGGTGAGAGAAAGAGAAAGGGGCAGAGGATCGGAGAGAGAGAGAGAGAGAGAGAGAGAGAGAGAGAGAGAGAGAGAGAGAGAGAGAGAGAGAGAGATTGGGATGGACAGAAAGAACAGGCTGGGGTAGGAGGAAGAAGAGACTGACAATTGGAAGGGAGAGGCTGAACGTGGGATAGAGAGACGGGAGATTCGGAAAAGTGGAACGAGATAGATAAAAATGAGAGGAAGACGTAGAGCGCAGATAGGAGCGGATTGTGAGAAGGAGTGGTTAAGAGGAGGGAGAACATAGGGGAGAGCGGAGGAGAGTAAGAGATGTGGAGAAAGAAGAAGAAATAGAGAGGGTTATAAAGGGAGAGAGAGAGAGAGAGAGAGAGAGAGAGAGAGAGAGAGAGAGAGAGAGAGTACATAAATGACAGAACTTTGTTCAAGGTGTCGGATCTTGAGAAGATTGAAGGACACTCGCCTAGAGACAGACTTCCAGGCATTTTCTTTGAAATAGTACAATTTACACAATTTTCGACCAAAAATTACCCACTCTACTATCCCTGCTTAATGTTAAATACTGGCACCGCCATTTTCAGTGATGAAAAATATAGATACCTAACCGATGGTTCTATAACTACTTAATGTGAGAATGAAAGAAAACGGTAATGCAATATAAAGGTTTTCGTAAGAGAACTGATTCATTTCCCTGCAGTTGGTATTTCATGAACCCCCTCTGATAGGATTTATTTTGACATTTTAACAGAATTCTCCTTGAGTCTTCAGATGAAGTGCAATAAAAACACTCCAAATAGTTGACACACTTTAAGCTATGTTGTATGAAATAGTTATCTATATTACAAACATTTAAAAGAAACTTATAAAATTTCTTCTGTCGCTTGAATTACATAACATACTTACTGAATAAAGACTGAAAAGCTTTTTGTGTTTTAAAGAAAAAAGAAATCATGCAGTTATAATGCTTAGATAGTCTTTTGTTTATAATGGATAAGCGTAATGCTGCACCACAGGTGGCACGAGAACTTTACACAATATGCCAATTTGATTTCCATAAGAAAAAACCTAGTCTTATCGCAAATAATTTATTCTACTAAAAATAACAGCAATACATCTTACAAAGCGATATATGTTGAGACGAGCGAGACATGAAATTGTAAGTCTTTGCAATGTTAATTTAACGATATTAATGCGCCATGTATACAATTATGTAGCGAAATATATAATTGTGACAGCCATTATGGTAACATAGGAATGGACAAGTGGAAGCTTAACTCCACCCATACCTCTGTCTCTTGGATCCTATACATGGTGTTGTTTGATGATGTGTGGCGTGAAAGACCCTCCTACCCCGCCGCATTAAATTTATTAAAATTTTGCTACAGGGTATTTGAATTCTATAATTGAAGTCTAGCAACTCTGTGTAATTGTAGCGACGAAGTTGACAGCCACTTCACTCAATACACGTATTAAACGAAAGCGTTTAGTAAACACACGAATGAAGTAAGTTCAAACACTGCTTGTGATATATTGAAGAATATACCATATTGAAGAATATAAGTGTTTAGATAAAATGTATGTAAAATACGCGTATAAATTGTTTGAAAAAATGTACACATAAAATATGTATAAGTGAATCTATAAAAATGTATTAAAATGCGAGTTAGAATTTTACTCAGTTTTCCTGTGTAAGTTATAATTGTAAAAGTGTTTCGTGACGTATGTGATTTCTGCGTATTATACATTAACTGCTTTGATGCATTACCAGGGCTACGAGTACTTGTAAGTTCGTAATAAGGTTATCTGATATTATGTTTGACTGATATTTATGTTTAGAGTAGGTTTTAATAAAAAAATATAATAAATGCCTACGTTAAGGTTTGTAGTAAATCACATAAACATTTGAAATGTTTTTGATAATATTTATATATCTTCGTATTGAAAACAGTTCCATCTAAAATGGAATTTAATTGCACAAGTTCTGCTCATGTTCTATTCTACTAATCCGTTTTTCATAAATTTGTAAACAAATTTTGAAAAACTATCAATCATGCACTTGCCTACTTATGTGGCTTATAAATTCATTAGATAACTAGACCGGTTTTGCAATCCAGTAGAGAAAATTACACTTGGGAAAATAGAATTACGATTCTGAAAAAAACTAGAATTCAGCAAAGGCCTCTATTTAAATAGTGTCACAATGATAGTTACAACGCATCAAAACGCAGTTGTAGTCATTTAGATACCACTTAATTTCATTTCTACATGTGAAATCAGCTATTTTACACATTTAATAAGTGCTGTGGCCACTGACATTTGCTTATAATAAAAGTTGTATTTCTTTCTAAGTTTTATTGCCATCTCTTCTATCGTTTCAAAATAATTTTACTAGCAATAGTCACCATACTACGCAACACTGGCATATACCGCACACATTAGCAAGTACACTGGGAAGCATTGTCGTGTTGGCTAATTATTTTCACTGCTGTTAGATTACTCTATGTCGAATGTGTATTCATAAAGGACGTAACCTTCTTTGTTTTGTTTAACAGAGGCTTTTACGATACTGTTGAATGGAGGAAATTGGGTAGAGGAAAGTATTTAGGAGCTTGTCAGTGTATTTAGCTTCTTTTCCTCGTAATATGAAATCAGCAGTGTCAAAATAAAAAAAGGATAAAAGTACGTCATTATGACGTCTTAAACACTAGGGTCACATGGGAGTCTCATAACGTATTACTCTGAAGCCGTAGGTGCAACAAGTTACAAAATATTTCACTTTACAAATTTCACGACGTCATAAGACGGCGATGATGAACTCATAGACAAAAAAGAAGACGATTAAGATCATATTGTCAGCTATTAGTGTACCAAGTTTCATTTTGTTAGTTCGAGTATGTGGTCGTCGCTCAAGTTGTCGAACAGTTCGCCTGTGCCGACTACCAGGAGGTCACCTCCATATCAAAAGACTGTATATCTGGTGATTCCGGACTGCAACAGCAACAGAGAAAAATACTGTGCAAATGTGTGAAAAAAATGGGGCTGTATTGCTAATTTCGAACCCTAATAACAGTGCCCTCAATCGGTGGATTTCAACAGTACCGACTTTCAACGACAAAGCAGAACGTGGAAATCATGTAACTTCAGCTTGTTTACAGCTTGGTATCGCTCAAATTCGGTGATTTCACATATCCTAGAAATAAATGCCACGGGCACTGCACCAATTTGATGCACCTGCGAAGAACAAATAGAGAACAAAGGCGCGGAAGAGAATATACAAACAGTTCAAATGCTCATCTCCAACACTAGGGGTGTGTTCCTTTGAAGAAAAAGAGATAGAGAAACTAGCGGACGTCCCATCAATTAAATGACTCCTTGAGCCTCCGTCCCAAATGTAAAGCAAAGAAATAGTTTGTTTAGAAAGAGATAGGGGTGTGTAGAACTCTTAGAATATCACCAATATAAACTTAACTTATTGGTAATTATGGCCAATTATTCGTTAACACAATTCGATATCAATTATCACAGGTAGCTCACAGCAATACAATTTTAGCCAAATGGAAGTTTTTCAGGTGGGCAGCAAAGTTCTGTGAAAATGATTGATGTTTATACAGAAGTTAATCCCACCCTACCTATTTAAAACGGTATGAAACAATGTCAAAGGCTAGCTGTAGGGCTATAAAGCTATCTGTCAGGTTGATTTTGAAGATTAGTATTACTTTCATATTGACATTTGAGTTCGAAACGAATAGGTTGCAAATTTGGAGAGATGTAAGAATAGTTTCTTCTTTAGATCTCAGTGACATAGCTGTTGGCATTGGGTAAAAATACTTGACTTTGTAAACGTTTGAACTAGAAAGGGACAGGTTGAAAATTAGAACAATATATAAATAAATCCTTCTTTACATTTCCTTAGCGAAGTTGTTGGCATTGAATGCTAATTTAAATGAAACAGAAGACAACTATGGAATCATTTTATCTTGTCTATTCTCTGTGTAACGGCGTAACTGTCATTTGGATTGATGCGGGGTACCAACCTTGAAATTAATTGTCAATTAGTGTAATCATTACGAAATAGGAAGGTGAGACTTCTGTAGGCTGTAGTATTTCCTTTGCGAAGTTGTTGGCATTGAATGCTAATTTAAATGAAACATGTAAATTAGCATTCAATTTGAATATAAACTGTTTATTTTTGATATTCTTTAGAAATATTAGATGTGGTGTGTTCTTGTATCTTTTTACCGATAAAATTGGCTTTCAGTACTTTAGCAGTGTGTATTAGTTGTAGTATTCAGTTTATTTAATATTTTTAGCGTCAGAATTGCGTTTTGTGATTGTGACACGTGCTTGCTATTTTTTCAGTGAACCGTCTCCAATAAAGATGTGTAACACCACACCATTTTCTTTCGGACGTGGTTTGGAAAGCGTTTTATAAAAGTTTATTGTGCAACGTTTATTTTCGCTATATATGAAATGCTAGATAACGTTTTTAAAGGTTTCAAATGAAACCTTTTTCGAACCATTTTGAAGGGGTTTTAACAATAAAATTCCGAAACCCCTTTTTGCAACCCTTAAAATTATTATCATTTGTAACGTCCATTTGAGCCCACTCATCATTCAAACAACACTACAGCACACCAATCTGCAACTAAACATTCGTATTGGGATTGGACTGTGGACCTCTACGCCACCACGCATCCCATTAACCACGAACCATTCGGCTACCAATATCTTGGTTCTATGTAATCCTCTCTCCTCCCCACCCATGATTAAATAAATGGGATTCTTAACTTAAATAGATTCTTTGCTTATTTTTTAATTTATGGCTTCAATTTTTTTATGTCTTTTTATGTCTTTTTTTTTAGTTTCAATTGTTGAACTAAAAAAGTGAAAAATTTAGTTACTCCATTTAGAAAAACGAATTTTAGATAGTGATTATCTAAGATGTGTAAAATTTAAGAAGTGGATTTAAGAAAATTTTTGATTTTACGAATCTATTGTTGGTATTTGAACCTGGAATTGAACTGTGGAACTCTGGAATCCTACACGTCGACCTTACCTTTACGCCACCACGCAAAACATTAACTACGAACTATTCGGCTACCAATATCTTGTTTCTATGTGATCCTCTCCCCTCCCCACTACTGATTAAATAAATGGGATTATTAACTTAAATAGATTCTTTACTAATTTTTTTTTTAATTTATGGCTTCAAATTTCAACACTGTTTTTTAGTTTCAACTGTTGAACTACAAAAAGAAAAAATGGGGTTACTCCATTTAGAAAAACGAATTTTAGACAGCAATTATTAGTATTATGTGTGAAATTTAAGATGTAAATTTGAGATATGTTTTGATATAACGAATTTATTATTGGTATTTGAAATGCTTTTATAAACTTAACATATTTACTACATCGAATATCATTTTGATAAAGTGATAGAATAACAAAAATCAAATGAGGGATACCTAAAAATCAACATTAGATTTTAAAATTATATATCTAAATCTGTTATTAGTATCTAAAATTTGCCAATTTATTTGAAAATGATATTCAGTACATATGGTTTCCCATGACGCTCCGGTACACGACACCCAATAATACTGATATCTCATAATGCTCCAGTACAAAGCGTTTGACTTTGGTTTTAAAACAGCGTCCCTGAAACGCCTTCAAAAAGTTCTACAAAAACGTTATGTTTTGGCATCCGACAGCATAAAGATTTTGTAAACGTCAATAAAACGAACCTTAAAAACGTTTCAATGTTTACCGGAGACAAGCATCACAGTGGCACCTTAGAGTAGATGACATCCGGAAGAGACACCACCATGACTTAAACCACCTCACCCGAGCTGACCAGCCTCGCCACACAGCTAGCCTCACAGTAAATTCACCTGTACAGTTTTGAGTAGCAGTACGGTTTCAGGTTTCCTCGATAAAAAACCCCTCGCAGAATGTTTTCACGCTCTCACCGATGCCAAAGCCAGCAGAAACCGAAGCTATTACGGGTTTTCGGCTTTCCTAAAAACCCTCTTGAGGACTTTTCCAGACAATTTCCAGCAACACGTGTGGTTTTTCGGGTTTCCTAAGAAAATCTCTTGAAGACATTTCCACAAAGTATCCAGCAAGATGTGTGGGTTTTTGGGTTTGCTAAAAATACCCTCGGACATGAAGGACGCATTACGGAATCACTGTCATTTCAGCGAGCAGAGGAAATGGGCACGGAAACAACTGTTGTTGAAAAGGATTCCATTTGAGGTAGAATTTAAATTCAATGTGAAAAATGGCTTTAAACTGGTGCTACATTCTTTTTTTTCTTGTTTTAGAACTTCTTTTCAACGGTTTTGCAAAGTAAAAGATTGTTTGGAAGAGTGGATAAGGTAGCACGAATTCTGTCGTTGTAACCATGTGGTTGTTATTGCCCTTGGGGATTTTCAATCCCCTAGTTTATTGCTTCCGTACGATTGGTAAAGTGTGTCCGTGTTTCCTTTTTCCGCCAAGACGTTGTCAGGCAAACTCCTCTAAGAAGGCTAGGGCTAGGGAGACGAAATTTGGTAGAGACATAATGTGGAATGTGTAGTTGGTTCATCTCAGTTTTTTAAGAAATTCATTAACATTTAATATGTAAAAATGGACATTGAAATTTTGCCACTGACTCGCATTTAAATGGCAAGCAGACGCTTTGCTTTCGCTGTTAAAGGAACTATTATGCTACCAGCATAGGCGTATTGATCGCCCGATTCTCTGCAATGAGAGCGATTACAGTATGTGTGTGCAAGCTGAAGCTGACTGCAGCGTTTGAGTTCTTCCAGAAAGCTAAGAAGTGATAAATTTGGCTCACTGATACAGGGTGATGATAAATTCGCATTCTTTTAGCCCTCAGCAAATATTTGCTGAAGGCTATTGCTATCGGCCTATCCGTCCGCCTGTCTGTCCGTAAACTTTTTTGTCCTGGCGATATCTCAAAAAACGGAGATTCACAAAACCTTACAAAAAGAAAGTATGTATAGTGTAGATGTGCAACGGAGAGTTCAATTTGTCATTGTCCGTCCGTCTGTCCTTCCGTCACACTCTAAGCTTTTTTAGATATCTCAAAAACTATGCATCAGAGCTTCACCAAACCTTACAGGAGGAAAGTATAATAGTGGTGATATGCAACGGGGGATTCAATTTGTCGAATGTCTTTATTTTGCCCGGGCGATTTCTCAAAAACTTTTCATCGGATCTTCACAAAACCTTACGAGAAGAATGTATATATAGTGTAGATGTGCAACGTGGGATTCAATTTTTCACCTGTCCGTTCGTCTGGTGGTCCTTCACACTTATAACTTTTTTTGTCCGGGCGATACTACTATGCATTCGATCTTCATCAAACCTTACAAAAATATATATATATATAGTGTTAATGTGCAAGAAGGGATTCAATTGTCAAATGTTCGTCTGTCTGCCTGCCCGTCACACTTTTTACTTTTTTCTTGTCAGAGCGATATCTCAAAAACTATTTATCGGAGCTTCACCAAGCCTTACAGGAAGAAAGTATGTATAGTGCTAATATACCACTGGTGTTTTAATTTGTGAAACGTCTGTCTGTCTGTCCGTTCGTCACACTTCAAACTATTTTATGTCCGGGCGATTTCTCAATAACCATTCGTCGAATCTTCATCAAGCCTTACAGGATGAAAGTATATATGTTGTTGATTTCAAAGGGGCTTAGATCTGTCAAATTTCCGTCTGTCTGTCCGTAAGTTATTTTTTTATTGTCCGGACGATATCTCACAACTATATATCGGCAATTCACAAAACCTTAGAGGAAGGAAGTATATATAGTACAGATACGCAGCAAAGATTCAATTTGTCACTTGTCCGTCCCTCTGTCCGTCTATCGCACTTTAACCTTTTTTGTCCGGGCGATATCTCAAAAACTATTTATCGGATCTTCGTCAAATCTTACAGAAAGAAACTATTGTGGTATAAATGTAGATAACAAACCTCATAGAAGCGTATTAAAAAGAAAAAACGTCTTTCCAGTCAACGACATACGTCCGCTCAAGAAATTAATTATTAATTGCAGCGTCACCAAACCTCAAAGGCACAAAGCAGATGAACTGTAGTTGTGCAATTTGAATTTTATCTTATCACTCGTTCGTCTTCCAATTCCGTGACACCAAACTGTTGCTTTTCTCCAGGCCATACCTCAAATAGGTAACTTGCCCACAGTAATGTCACTGCTATTGAGCTTCGAAAACGATTGACCATTATCTCGAAAATGTTTGGAGATTTTGAGCTTACTTTCAACTCTTTTGGCCTAAAAGACTATACTTTGAGATCTTGACCTCAAGCATGGTCAAAGTCAAAAACCGGAAGTTGACTAGTTTCACGAAAGCGGTTAGAAATAGAGCAATTTTGAGTTTATTTTTTACCATTTGTTCCTAAAGAGGCACCTCGGTGACCTTGACCTCCGTCATGGTCAAGGTCAAAACCCAGAAGTTGACCATTATCTCGTAAACGGTTAGAGACAAAGCGATTTTGAGTTTGTAAGAGGTATCTCGCTGACCTTTTCCATCTCGGTCATGCTCAAAGACAAAAGCCGGAAGTTGACCAGTATCTTGAAAACGATTAGAGATAGATCTATTTTGGGGCTATTTCGACCCTTTCAGCCTTAAAAGCGTTATGTCACAGGTACCCCGGTGATCTTTACCACGTCGGTTATGGTCAATGTCAGAAACGAGAAGTTAAAAAAAAAAAACAGTTAGAAGTAGTGCGATTTTAGCTTATTACCTGTGGGAATGAAAGAGCAGATAAAAGAAGAGGTATCTTGAACTTCTTGTCCTCCTTCATGGTCAATTCTGAATTTCAAGAGTTCAGAATCGTATTTTTTGTGGCCCCAATTGTAATTATCGCTACTCGATAGCGAAAACGGTCTAGTTTTTTAAGCCACTATAAATTACTGGTATGGCTCTGTATTTACTTGATTTTTTGGTCTGCGTGTGAGCTGGATAGTTTAACTCACTTGGTAGAGCGTTCAACCTTTTTAACCACATCAACGGGAGAATAGAGGTTCGAATACTCATTTAGTCCTGTTTTTTGTGAGTATATTGATAGAAACGGAGTGTCTGTGATGTGATTCAAAAGCTGCTTTCATCCCACGTGTTAAAATGCTATTTGCGATTCTTTCGACTTTATTCGGAAAAGTAATTTCTCTTTAACTTATTTTTGAATTTGGTTGTCACAATGCAGCACTAAACTTTGAAAAAGTTGCTGTCACATTCCTTTTCTGGAATCGTTGTAACTCCTAACATCACTTATGACGTCACCACGAATTCAAACTAGAATGCTCTGTGCACTGCGTGATAACATCATCTATGTGTTGATGCAGATTTTCAACTTAACTTTTGATGGTAATCTAGTCTCATTAAATTTTATTTAGTTACATATTATTTCATAGTTTTGCTGTTGTGTTACTTAAATAAAATTTGTAAAAAATGATCGCTAAGCAAATGATTCTTTTGTTTGCTTTGGTTTGCATTGGTGTTCCATCGGAGTGAGGTGTGAGGTATTCTTAAAATATTCTTTATTTAATTACTTACGGTGTGTTATAAATTAAAACACAGGCGGACTGCTATACTATGAATACTGAATACACTGAATTACAATTTATTTTTATCTAACTTTAACATCACTTCCGGGTGGCATTGGAACTTTAATGTTTGTGACTACAATTTCTCTGCCTCTCTAACAACGTAGTTTATAAAGTAGAACCGATACAGAGTAAACGGATACTTACCTTGGTTTATTTTATTTTTATTATTTTTATTTATAAACTAGAACATGTGTAAGGTGCGCCAATATCCCTATTTATAGTTGCTTAAATGCACCTTCCATAACAAAATAGAGGTTTCCTATTTCCAGGTAGTTTATGAATAGTTGATTTTAAATGCGTAAAGACAAGCTAAGGGTCGTATTTTACTGCAATTCTCGGTATAAAGGGAAGACTTGTATTCGATCAAGCGGTGGAGGAGAATTCAGTATCTACTTAATCAGTTCTGCAGTCGTTGGCGTCTTGAATACTTGAACATGCTTCAGGTATTAGATATTATGTTGATCAAAGATGATCGAATGCCTAGGAACTTATGGCGCAATACGTCGAGCGTTCAAAGTTAATACTTCGGCCGACAATCGAGTACGCAATGTCACACTAACAGTCGGTGATCGTAAATTAGACCTTTTAGGAAGAGGCGTTAGTAAACAACTAGTTTGGAAAGACCAATCCATACATCAGTGTTACTAGTAGAGTCTGATTAATAGTGTTGTGTCAGTAGGCTATCGGCCAAACCGATATTAGTCAAATGGAGAATTAGTGTTGCTGTCAAGCTGTTGGTAACCAGATATTGGTTATCGAATTAAAGATTAGTGTTGCGTCGACAAGCTGCTTAGATTATGGATTGTTGTGTCATTTTACTATATGCATTACTGCATGATATAATAATAGTGTTTAGTTTTGTGGGGCTATAATTTGTGCTTCATCTAATTTCATGTGTGTTGATTAAATTTTGACTCACTTTAGTGTTATTTAGGTGTTGAAAAAATTATTAAGTAATTATCAATTAGTATATTCATGACGGGATAGGAAGGTGCGACTTTTGTAGGCCGTAGCATGTTTGTGTGTTTTCGTGTCGCTAAATAGACCTAAAAATAGCGTTCTGTCCGCAGAAGGCGCTATTGTTGATAAATAAATTGTTTATTTTTATATCCTTTAGAAATATTAGATGTGGTATTTTATTGTATCTGTTTACAGATAAACTGGGCTGTCAATAATTTAGTGTTTATTATTTGTAATTTTCAGTTTATTTAATATTTGTTAGCTTCAGAATTGGGTTTCTTGATTGTGACATGTGCTTGTCATTTTTTTCAGTGAACCGTGTCCAATAAAGGTGTGTAACACCAAAGTATTTTTTCGGCCGCCATACTCAGCTCAGCAATTCAGTTAGGCTGGGTGTTGGATCAAGGAGATTGCAATCCATCCGATCCTAAAAAATCTTAAAATAGACTGTTCAACTGGTGCACAAAAGGATTGATATTTAATCTCCCATTTTGGATAAGGTTATGAAATGGGACACCCCTAGCCTCACACCAATTCATATGATCAAAAAGCTGTATCCACCTTCATGATTAAAATATGTACGCACTTAAATAATCAAAACCTGTATCCATCTCCATTACCAAAACCTGTATCCACCCCCTTGATCAAAACCTGTATCTGCCTCCATGACCAAAATCGGCATGCACCTTCATAATCAACACCTGTATCCACCTAAATGATCATAATTTATATCTACCTCCATGATCCAAATCTATATCCTCCATGATTAAAACCTAAATTCCAAGGGTGGAACTGCAAAATGTGCAAACCCTTTGACATTTATCTATGACTATTTTTCATCTTGAAGTCAAAGATCAAGGTCAAAGTGAGTTCAAAATATTTTTCAAACCGACCACCTATTATAAAAAGTGGATATAAAAAGTACTTATATCCCAGTTTGAAATATTAAACGTGCACTGTAGGGGCTAGGTTCATTTTCGATATCATGGGCCTTAAAACGTTACATAAAAAGTAATCAGTGACCCTGAAATTCTCGGTCATAGTCCAGGTAAAAAACCGGATGTTGACTATTATCGCAAAAATGGTTAGATATTTCGACCCATTGGGCCTTAACAACGTTACATAAGTGGGACCTCGGTGGACGTCTTGGTAACAAGGTCAAGACAGGAAGTTGACTATTATCTCGAAGACGGTTAGAGACAGAGCGAGTTTGAGATTCTTTTCACTCTATTAGGCCCAAAAAATTACTTAAAGGGAACCGCGGTGACGTGACCTGCTTAGAAACGATCAAGGTAAAAAAAAAACAAAATTGACTATTGTCTTTTAGAGGCGGAACGATCTTGAACTCATTTCGACCCTTTGAGCCTAAGCTACGTTACAGAAGACAAACCTTGACACTCTCGGTCATCTTGACATTCTCGGTCACGATAAAGGTAAAAAATATCAGCCCCATGGGGTTCCGAAAACAGTGACGTCATATTGACGTCATATTGACGTCATATGGACGTGTTATTGACGTGATATGGAGATCATATGGAGATCATATGGAGGTCATATGGAGGTCATATGAACGTCATATGAACGTCATAATGACGTAACATGGAGAGTGGGCGGCCATTCAAACGGGCGGCCATTCAAACGGCATTCAAACGGGCGGCCATTCAAACGGGCAGCCATTCAAACGGGCAGCCATTCAAACGAGCAGCCAGACAAAATGGCGCCCGGACAAAATGGCACCCGGACAAAATGGCGCCCGAACAAAATGGCACCCAAGCACTCGAGCACCCGAGCACTCGAGCACCCGAGCACCCAAGCACTCGAGCACCCGAGCACCCGAGCACTCCAGCACCCGAGAACTTAAGCACTCGAGCACTCGAGCACTCGAGCACCCGAGCACCCAAGCACTCGAGCACTCCCCTCACCCCCTCCCTCCCCCACCACCACCACCACCACCACCACCACCACCAGTCAACTTTCAGACCTGCCGTTGCCAGCCGCACCACAGGCCACTCTATGTATACAAGCAATGACAACACTCTTTTTTTTAGCTTTCTCTCTCCGAACACACGCCAGACCAGACTGGTAATGGGTCAGTCGGACAAACGGACACCCGGACAAACGGACTACCCGGACAAACGGACACTCGGACAAACGGACAGTCTTTTTTTTGTTGTTTTTTTTACCTCTCTCTCCATCACACCACGGTAGCTGGGGGCAAACAAACAGTCTTTTCTGGCTTTCACACTCTCTAACCAAGCCATTGCAGCAGCAATTAAAAAATGAGCACTCTTTTCCTTAAGAGACATCATTTTTAACCCAGAGCTCTCTCTCCATTACGGTATATACAGGCAACAACAACTCTTTTTTTAAGCTTTCTCACTCTCCAAACACACATATCACCTACGGCAACCGAACAAACGGACACCCAGACACACGGACACCCAGACACGGACACCCAGACACACGGACACCCAGACAGTCATGTTTTTTTTGTATTTTTGTCTCTCTCTCTCTCCATCACACCACGACGTCTGAGGGGCAAACGAATAGTCTTTTCGGCTTTCTCGCCCCATAACTTCACTAATGGATTGCCGTTGCAGCAATTAGATGTGACCTAAATAAGAGAAGCTATTTTCAACCCAGAGCTCTCTCTCAATGCATATGTAGACAACAACAACTCTTTTTTTCGGCTCTCTCACTCCACACCTTCACTAATGGATTGCCGTAGAAGCAATTAAACGTGAGCACCGCCGTCTTCAGAGACGCCATTTTTAACCCAGAGCTCTCTCCATTACGGTATATACAGGCAACAACAGCTCTTTTTTTTTTAAACTTTCTCACTGCGTACACAGACAGAACACCTACAGCAACCGGATAAAAGGGCACCCGGATAAAAGGGCACCCGGATAAAAGGACATCCGGATAAAAGGGCAGTCTTTTTTTTTGTTTTTTTAACCTCTCTCTCTCTCCATCACACCTACAGCGTCTGAGGGGCAAAGAAACAGTCTTTCTTTCTGCTTTCTCACGCTAATGGATTGCCGTAGCAGCATTTAAACATGACAGCCATTACGCCCTTAAGAGACACTATTTTTAACCGTGAGAGCTCTCTCTCTCCCACGCATATATAGACAACAACAACTCTTTTTTCGGCTTTCCCACGCTCTAAACAAACAACCTTTTTCTGGCTTTCTCACTCTAAGAGACACCATTTTTAACCCAGAGAGCTCTCTCCATCACGATATATACAGGCAACAATGGCTCTTTTTTTAAGCTTTCTCACTGCGTACACACACACATAACACCTACGGCAACCGAACAAACGGACACCTAGACACACAGACACCCAGACACGGACACCCAGACACACGGACACCCAGACAGTCATGTTTTTTTTTAATTTTTAACCCTCTCTCTCAATCACACCTACGGCAGCTGAGAGCAAAGAAACAGTCTTTTTTTGGCTTTCTCACCCCATACCTTCACTAATGGATTGCCGTAGAAGCAATTAAATGTGAGCAACACCGTCTTAAGAGACGCCATTTTTAACCCAGAGAGCTCTCTATCCATTACGGTATATACAGGCAACAATAGCTCTTTTTTTAAACTTTCTCACTGCGTACACATACATAATACCTACGGCAACCGGATAAAAGGGCACCCGGATAAAAGGATACCCGGATAAAAGGACACCCGGATAAAAGGGCAGTCTTTTTGTTTTATTTTTGTATCTCTCTCTCCAAACACACATAACACCACATCAGACGGTCAGACGGACAGATTAAGCGTTTATTTCTCAAGCCTGTGTATTTTTAACCCAGGCAGCAATTTGTTTAGCTTTCTCACTCTTCATACACACATAACACCACATCAGACGGTCAGACGGACAGATTTAGCGTTTCATTTCTCAAGCCTGGGTATTTTTAACCCAGGCAGCAATTTGTTCAGCTTTCTCAGACGGTCAGACGGGCAATCATTTTTTTATTTTTTTAATCTCGCTCTCCACACACACATAACACATCAGACGGTCAGACGGACAGATTTAGCGTTTCATTTCTCAAGCCTGAGTATTTTTAACCCAGACAGCAATTTGTTTTGCTTTCTCAGACGGTCAGACGGACAGATTTAGCGTTTCATTTCTCATGCCAGGGTATTTTTAACCCAGGCAGCAATTTGTTTAGCTTTTTCAGACGGTCAGACGGACAGATGAGGGGTATAAATCAATGATTTATAGACCCCTTTTTTTTAGCATTTCCCACACTCTCATGCATACACATACATACTAACAACATGACACGATTCGCGCTTATTTCGTAATAATAGGAGGCCGCTATAAAGCAGCCGTGGAGGTATTGTCTGCTTTCTCCGCCGGTTCACTTCCTGTCGCTTCCCCTGCCGCCGCTTCCCCTACTTTTGCGCCTTGGCGCCGTCGCCGTCTCCGCCTCTGCCGCTGCCATCATCCTCCCTACAGCCAGCCCTCCTCCTATGCGCTGCTACCGCGGCCCTGTGTGTCCTGAAACCTCTACCCAGAACGTTACAATAATGGTACTCCGGCTTTAACGCATCTGGGCATGTCTGTTCGTGGACTCGTAGAGAGGTTCCTGCCGGTATTCCAAAATGGTAGAAGCTGCAAAACTGCACATTATCCGCCGTATCCAAAAACTCTACGATATCCTGGAGGGATGACTTTTTGGAAGAGCCATCCTCCTGTTTCACGTCATGAGGCTGAAGTCCACCTGCGTGAGGTCCGTTATACTGGCGACAGCGGCTGCTAGCTTTTCCTCAGGAGCTGGTGTCACTGTCTCCGGCCTGGTAACTGTGGCGATAGGAAGATTTCGCCGTTTGACTACAACTTCTTCCGCCGGAACCTTCAAGACAGTGACATCAGCTGCCGTTGGAATCGCTATCGGCGGAGTCGCCAGCGTCGACGCCGTGGCTGCAGCAGGAGTCGCCTTGGCAGGGATCGCCGCCGTCGTGGTTGTCGCTGCTGTGGTCCCGGCTGGCCTTTCTTCCTGGCAGGGCGGCGGGTCCTGGCTCCTGTCGAGCAAGCTCTCCCTCCGGCGCTTGTATCGTTCTTCCGCCGCCCTGCCAAACCGGTTGAACTCTTCTTCAGGTCTGTTCCTGAGAAAATTCCTCCACTGTCGAAATAGAAATGTTTGATATTCTATATAGATATCTTCCCAGAGATCTACATCCTTCTGTGACAAGAAGTAGCGAGCCCGAAGCTCTGGCGAGAAAAATTCATCTTTGTGTTGCATTTTTAGCTCTTACTCCTTCAATGATCAAAGGCAGACTGACTGCATACAGTGCGAGGCTGCTATTATATAGGAGCCCCCCCCCCCACTGGTCAGTCGACCTGAAGCAAGGACCCCCCCCTGGTCAGTCGACCTGAAGCAAGGACCCCCCCCCCTGGCTCACCAACTATTTAGCCGCTGGGCTCACGGCTCAGTAGTATAAAAACGTCGGGTCGACACCGCTATGGCCATTGCATTGCCAAACCATTATGGAGACGTCTCGAAAAGCAGCAACGGCTAGCAACATGGAAATTGATAGCCTGTTCAACAATGAAACAATGGCTTTTACAGATGCAGTTTTAACTTCAGAGGAGACTGCTACCTTCCTAAGTACACTAGCAGAAGCTGAAAAAGCCTTGGAGGAAGCATTAGGGGCTCCGTCAGACGTGTCTACAGTACAGCGAACTAGGCCTGAAGAAGTACAGCCAGTACAGCAAGCAATGCCCGATCCCGAGGGATCTGACTATCCGTTCTGGGTTGCCAATGCGCTTGTAAATGGTAGCGCCAAGCCACTTAGTACAAAGTTACAGGCTCATCTAGAGCATCTTGAGGAGGAAGAAGTGGTCATGTCAAGCGATGACGACGGTGACGACGACAATGACGACAACGACGATGACGACAGCGACGACGATGACAAGCAGCTCAAATCTAAATTCGAATTGAGCAAAACTATTCCTGTTACTGAGGAAGACATCACGCTGTTGAAACGAAACTTTTAAGCAGTGATTCCTCTGATCGATTGCAACAATTTATGGTGTATATGTGAAGAAGGCTTTTTCGATCAGCACACATACATGTACCTAACGGAAGAAGTGAACACTGTCATTCAGCTTATCTACATGCTAGAAGGAAACATAGAGCATCTTCCCGCGTCAGAGCCGCAGTTCTCCGAAGCCATGACCCGACGTTTCGTTCAACTTATTCGAAGTCTTCATGAGGAACTTTTTAAGACTTTATCTCTACCGACGCCAAAGTGTGTTGATGAGGATCGCGATTCCAAATGTGCAAAGGTTATGCTACATGGCTTCAAGTACCTTGAAGAACGTATTAAGGTGTATGATATGATGGCTTACCTCTATGAAAAAGGACATTTCACCATACCAATGCTCTTTCAATGGATAATTGGGAGTCGCAAACGAGGAGACTTTTTAGTGATTGTTATGAGACAATCTTTGACAGATGGTTTGCCAACAGCCTTTCTGGATGGTTTCAACGAGATCACTCCGCGATTTTGCAAGCATCTCATGAAAACATACATGTAATGTCCATATAAAAGGAGTGAGGTGTCAAGTGCAGTCATCATTCAACGCGCAGCCATGGAGAAGACAAGCAGCTTTAAAATTAGTGCAAACTTAACCATTACTGTGGAGCATGGACAATTTGGATTATTTATTCGAATCAAACGTGGAGAGAGATGGTTTGCTTAATCACCATCCTTGTGGAAGATTGTGAGCCTGAACTTAGCAAGATTACGCGACATTGGCTTCAAACTGTACTTAACGCAAACGAAGTGGCTTGAAGTCATTTCATACCTGGATATGCGCTATGAGAGTTTTGTGCAAGCATCACTGTTTGAAGGGAAAGAATACAAGTATTACATCAACATGAATGATGGTGAATGGGAGACATTGCTTCAGGAGATGGATAGCATTAACTCAACCTTATTGCCATGTACGGAATGTCATGGCAAGAAAACTCCTATCAAGCTGCAAAAGGGCAATCGGATGAAAGTGTCAAAGTTATCTAAGAAAAGACTGGCTGAAGTTCAATTGGAGAATATGGATGTGCAAAATCAACTTGGACTTACCTGTGAATATTGCGGTGCTTACGGATATGCTGAGGATTATGATTGTCACTGCCACAAGTACAATTGCAAGTTGTGTGAACCAGACAACTTCTGCAACAAGTGCGGCTTACTAACTGTTTCTGCGGAGTAAGACTGAGCGTCATTTGCTTACCAGCCGCCACAGTGTGCAGACGTGTTATATGGACATGTGAAAGATGGCTGTAGAAACGTGTTTTAAGGACAAGTATGTGGACTACATGATAAGTGAACTGGCACGTTTTGGATCTATTCAACAACAACTGCAGCACTTTGACATTTATTGGGAACTTGCTCATTTGACGTTGAACGTACCAAAATTACGCGAGGATTTCATCAAAGAGTGTATGTTTTCAAACATTGGTGGAGCTGAGGAGTTTGATGTGGAAGCAGCATATCACTTCGCTCGATTTGATCCAAGACTGTTTGATGAAGTGAGAGAGTGGTTAATCTACATTGCAGTATAATGGTGGACATTACATTGAGACAATATATTGTGCAAAAAACATATTGTGAAGAAATGTTATTAGCTGTAAAAAAGTTTGCATGTTTAGTATGTCCTGCTTGTCAAAATGAAGAGTGTTCAGAACATATGTGTCATTCTACATGTGTCTATACATATTGGAATGAAGCTAAATATTACATTCATTTAGATAAAGTGTTAGATAATGCAAATCAACGTTGTGAAAAATATGGTGTAGATGCTATCACATTTGATGAATTAAGTAGCTGGTTAATATACATTGAAGATCAATGGACTCCAATTATTCACACCATTGTATCAATACTTGATTTGTAAGACATGTTGATGAAAATAAAATTTAAGATGTGTTGATAAAATGCAAGATATGTTGATAAAATGTTAGATGTGTTGATAAAATAAAATGCAAGATATGTTAACAAGTGTTGATCATTTAGTGTTAACATGTCGACGTGGAAAGACTACTTAACCAATATTTACTTTAAACCTGGTCAATCCGGGGTATTTGCTGGTCCTTACAAACTTTATCACATATTTAAAAAACATGATCAACCAGTCACTCATTCACAAGTGAAGAAATGGTTACAGGATCAAGATGCCTTCAGTTTACTACAACCTGTAAAATATAGGTTTAAAAGGCAACGTGTCATTACACGTGGAATTGATGACATGTGGGATATTGATTTAGCTGACATGGGAAACATAGCTTCCTATAATGATGATACCCACTTTTTATTGGTTGTCATTGATGTGTTTTCCAAATATTTATGGGTGCAGCCAATGCCTAATAAATCACATTCCAGCGTCATAGAAGCCTTTCAAAAGATTTTTCAAGAAACACAACGAAGACCACGAACTCTAAGGTCAGATAAAGGAACTGAATTTAAAAACAGATGGGTAAAAGCATTTTTGAAGAAGGAGGGAATACATGCCTATACGACAAAGAATGAAACCAAAGCCAACTTTGCTGAGAGAGTCATTCGTACTCTAAAGGGAATGATGTATCGATATTTCCTTCATAATCAAACGTATCGATATATGGACATCCTTCCAGACTTAGTGTATAATTATAACCATAGACCTCATGGCTCCCTCCCTAATAAGTATGCTCCTGCAGATATTCGTAAAGACATAGAATCGAAAGTGTGGAAGTATATGTATGTAGGCAAACTGAAATTAAAACCAAAGAAGAAAAAACCCTACAAATTTAAAATTGGTGATCAGGTTCGCATTTCTCACATGAAATATGTATTTCAACGGGATTATCATATAAAGTGGACGCAAGAAGTGTTCATTATCACACATCGTTGTAAGAAGCAAGGAATACACTTGTATCGTGTGAAAGACTTTTTGGATGAAGATATTGACGGACATTTTTATGAAGAAGAACTGCAGAAAGTGACAAAAGATATTGAAACAGAATTGAAAAGGTCTTGAAAACACGAAAAAGACGAGGTGTTAAAGAATTATTTGTTAAGTGGTTAGGTTGGCCAAAGAAGTTTAACAGTTGGGTGAAAGAAACAGATATTCGAAAATGAAGTATCCATTTACGTGTTTGGTCTCTGGACCTACAGGCAGTGGTAAAACTTCTCTAGTTAGAGAAATTCTAAAACAAAAGTTAATTAAACCCTCTCCAAAAACCATTTTATGGCTCTATGCAGCAGATCAGCCTTTGTATAAGGGAATGAAAGGTGTGGAATTTTACCAAGGCATTCCAGATAACATTGAAGAGCGTTTTAACCCGAAAAAACCAAACTTACTCATCATTGATGACTTAATGACCAAATGTCATAGTGATGAGCGCATGACACGTCTCTTTAGTGTTGGCAGCAGTCATCAAAATCTAAGCATTATTTTTATTGTGCATAATTTGTTTCATCATGGTAGAGAAATGCGTAATATTAGTTTGAATACACATTACATCATTCTGTTTAAAAATCCTAGAGACAGTCAACAAATAAGTACATTAGCGCGACAAATGTATCCTGGAAAATCTCAATTTCTCATAGAAGCCTATCAAGATGCTACCAGCAAACCTCACGGCTATTTATTCATTGATTTGAAGCCGAAGACAAATGATCAACTACGTATTCGTACAGGCATTTTACCAAAAGATACACATTACGTATATGTTGATAAGGTGGCGTATGAACAAGAACCAAGTCACTTAACCATTCGCAGCCAAGATGTCTAAACGTATTCAAGCGAATCAACCTTTCCTTCACTTGCTCGCACGCAGCGGGCCTAAACGACGTAAATCCTTACTACAACAAGCTACTAAGGAGGAATTAACTAGCTTGTTTGAAATTTGTTTGAATATATTGCGGGGACATTTACCCTTAAGCTCAAAAAGGTATAAGTTATTCAAGCGTGAACGTCATACCCTACGTACACTGGCAAATAAGAAGATATCACTTCGAAGAAAAAAGAAGTTGGTTAATCAGAAAGGAGGATTTATTGGAGCTATTGCTAAATTTGCATTACCCTTGTTAGCTCAGTTGCTGTTAGATTGAAACATACTTTGAAAATGGTTAAAACTTGTTTTAAAAACAGGTACTGTCATTACAAATTCTAACATTATTGATTTGTTGAAAGAAGCATTGGTTGCTACAAAAAGAAAAGAACGACGAGAACCACCGCGTGGTTGGAAGCAGTTTTTGAGGAAATTGTAGACGCTAATATTCCAAAAACTGTTTTTGGTAAAAAGACAACTCGTGAAGATATTACAAAAGAGCAACAACAACGTCAACAAAGATTGTTTCCAGAAGGATAGGAAACTTTTTAACATGGATTAAAGAGTTATGATGTTGTTGTTGTAAAGAAAATGGAAATAAAAATACTATTCCTGTAAAAATTAGGTGTGTTAGTGCTTGTTGTCAGGGAGAAGTAGTATATACCAATTTAGATCATGTAGATAGCAATTTAGACAATAATGTAGACAGCAATGTAGAAAGTGAGGATGAAGAGTGTCAAACATGAAGTAATGTATATACACATCTAGTCTATCTACATCACATAAGCGATTTAGCTGCCATGGAGTCAACAAGTTTTTACATTACTTTACCCTGCAATGCTAGTATGAACTATTATCCCAACAACAAGACTTCGAATTATCAAATTCGTATGCCTCGAACCATCTATCTGAACGGAAAATATGAAGTGGCTTTAGCTGAAATTCAATATCCACATACATGGACAACCATGAGACATGGAATGGACTATTCTATTCAGTATCGACAACAACCACTGAATAATGTTGTTCTTGACACAATCAATATTCCTTACGGTTACTACAGATCCATACAAGAGATATGTCAGGCAGTCAATAAAGAAGCAACTAATTCTATGAAAGATGACCTTAAAGAAGCTATTCAGATAAAGTATGATAAAATTAGACGAGGTGTTTTTCTATTTCTAATTTACGGCTTTGAAGTGTCATTCTCCACTGGATTAGCTGAGATTTTAGGATTTATCCCAGATCAATGGTATACTGAAACGTGTACAGCTGAACATAAAGCTGATGTGAAACAGGGATTTTATACACTTTATGTGTACTGTAGTATTTGTGAGCCACAAGTTGTTGGTGATTATTATGTCCCTTTGCTACGTTCTGTTGGAATACAAGGACATGATGGAGACATTATCATGAAAAGTTGTGGAGAACCTCATTATGTTCCTGTAAACACATCCAAATTTGACGTGATCGAAATAAATATTAAGGACGACACAGGCTATAATGTTCCATTTCAAGCTGGAAAGGTGATCTGTAAACTTCATTTTCGACCAAAAGCATTATGAAAGCATACACACAAATCCATCTATATATCGCAACCATTTTCTTCGCCAAGTGGGTGGAGAATTACCAGGATTTAAAGGAGCGCGAATACAATATGGAGATGGTATTGGTTCATTACTGGGATCATTGGCTCGAAAAGCTATTCCACTGCTTAAGACAGGGGCTAAAATCGTTGCACCACATCTTAAAAGGGCTGCAAAAGATATCGCGAAAGTTGTTACAGGTCGAGTAGCACAACGTATGTTTGGTGGTGGGTTACGAGGACAAAAGAGATCGAAACGAGCAAAACGTGCCAGAAGGCGAAAGGCAGCTAAACGGATAACATCAAAAAAAACATAAGAAAGATATTTTTAATCATGTCTTTAATTCATAATCATTCTTGTGAATGTAGCCTTTCTCCATTAGAATGGTTTCACATACCACCAACGCAAATTGCTGTAGAAAAAAGTTATAATGTAGACTATCAACCAATGACTACCATTAGAGAGGGTGCTCCAATAGAATTCTACATTCCTGCGAGTACAGAAGAATATCTAGATTTAAAGAACAGTAAACTCCATATTGTATGTCGCATTGTCAAGGCTGTTGGAACACTGTGTGGTGTAGATGATAACGTGTCATGTATCAATGATTTGTTTAATGGGTTATGGTCCAATATTGAATTATTTCTAAATGATCGTTTGATATCACATAGTAACAATACTCATGGTTATACCAGCATCATATCTCATCTCATTCATGACTCGGAAGAAAGTCTCCATTCTGAGCGCTCTATGCGTCTCATCTTTAAAGATACTGCCGGGTCAATGAATACTCATGAGGTGAAAAGACCTAATCATGAAAGATATGTATCAGGTTTTCATGTAAATATTGAAGGTGGTGATATAGCTGAAACAGGAAATAATGGTTTACATAATCGCTATTTGTATACACGTCTAAGCCGTGAGTTTATGCTTACAGGCGGTTTAAGGGTAGATTTGTTTGAGCAGGATCGTTATCTTCCCAATGGTGTTAGTATAAAATTACGTTTACATAGACAAAAAGATGGATATGTATTAATGGCTGCAAATAATGGTTTTAAAGTAGAAGTGAGAGAAGCGTTTTTAACCATTCGCAAAGTGAGGGTTAGTCCATGTATTCAGTTGGGACATGCAGATGCATTGATGAAAAGTCCTGCTAAGTTTATTGTTAATAGAAAAGAATGTAAAGTTTTAGCTATTCCAACTAGATTTCAATCTTTTGTGAAAGATAGCATCTTTTTAGGCCAATTACCAAAGTGTATTGTCATTGGAATGGTCCATAATGAATCCTTTGCTGGAACAGTATTGAGAAATCCATACAATTTTGAACATTTTAATCTTAACTTTAAGCAGCTTTACTCTGATGGTGAACCAGTCCTATCCAAACCTCTCAAGCTTGATATCAATCAAGGCAAATATCTTGATGCTTTTGAAACTCTTTACAAATCTTTTGATAGATTGGATGGTGAGAAAAGTTCCATTATAAAACGGGAAGATTGGCCTAGAGGTTATTCTTTGTTTTCTTTTGACTTAACACCTGATTATGATGGTGCTGATCATTATGCCCTTATCAAACATGGGAATTTGAGACTAGAAATGAATTTTGCTGGTGCCTTGCAAAATACAGTCAATGTTATAGTGTATGCTGAATTTGATAACATTGTTGAAATAAGTGCAAATCGTAATTCAATTTGACTACCAGTCATGATCACAAAGCAGATAGAAGCCATCCTATCCCATGATGCCACGACAAAAGACTTGTTTCAAGGTGTGTTTGCCATGGACCAGTTACCATCTTTACAACGCGGTGCCTATGTCATCAACACAGACGATCATGATGAGCCAGGAGAGCATTGGGTGGCAGTATATTATGACGAAGACCCTGCAGAATATTTTGACTCTTATGGACTTTTACCTATAAACAGTCGTTTGAATAAGTTTTTAAAGTTTAATTTCATTTATAATTCAGTTCCATTACAAACACCGATATCCTCTACATGTGGATTTTATTGTGTGTATTATATAATTCAAAGAGCTCAAGGACATAGTCCTTTTGAAATCATTGATGTATTAAGAAGAAGTGATGGTGATTTTGTTGTAAAGGATTTTGTATATAGACATTATAAACCATTATTTTATTGATGTTGTACTAGTTAAGTTGCATTAGTTAAGTTGTTGGTAATTGTGAATTGTATTATGAATATTGTAAATAAACAAGACAGTTTTATACAACATTCTTTTTTATTGTGTTATACATTATTTACATTTCACAATTATTTTACATTGAATTTTTATTTTACAAATACATTCAATACATCAATAAACACATGCCATTCATACCAATCTAAATTAATATATGTATCATAGACATTACATTCACGTTTGTAAATGCTATGAAAACTAGCATAACACTGTCCATTACCAAACTTTATTATTGTAACATCTCTATGTTCAGACAGTTTCAGTTCATATCCATGATCATTCATGTCAATGTTCATCACCATAACACACATGGGATGTGTCAGTTCAATGGACTTGGTGCCTCGCATGAGTTGCACTCCTTCCTCTTTGAATTCAAGCGTCAGGTTCTTTCCAATCCAATGCTTGTAACAGAGCGTACCATTCCACTGTGTTGAGGGTGATGTAGTCGTAGCAATCTGTAAGCTCGTCATATTGGCGAAATTGTACAAACACGTCTAAGTAGTTCTCAGTCACACGCACTTCTAATTCATTTGAGACTGCCAGGAGAAAGCCAGGTATCCTGAACTTCTCTAGATGGTCTTTCAACACAGATTGTTCGTCAGTTGATAGAATGATATACTTTCCAAAATGTCTTAGCACAATGTCATCACATAAGTTTCTCAGATATGAGAATCCATGTGAAATAGGTTCATATTCCGATAAAAAGTCTTCCATCTCGTTCAACATTCAGATGAACTATGAGCTGTCTCCTTGTCTGCAAAGACGTTTTTATGCTCGCAAGATGGCGAAGAGTGGATGTTGTATAGCTTCTAGGAATCGTAAGACTGCGCGCCAGTTCTTGATATCAAAGAGGATCAAATCTGTACATGGTGTATCTGGCACAACTCCCTTGTAATCCTCTGGATAATCCTGTAAAAGATTTCTACAGATTTCTACACGTATGTTAGAATCATATTCAGCCACTGTCACTTCCACTTTATTTTCAAGTCTACGTTTAAACCCATGTTCAAGTGGTATGTTTTTAAAGTTTTCCACACTTCAGATTTAAACCGATGATAACTTGTCTGAGAACCTAGTATCACTTCATTCCTATCATTAACAGTAAGGTAAGCACCACCGTTCAGCATGAGTGCATTCATGTTTTTACCTTGTTATGAGCCGTCTTCTTGTCTGCGAAGCCTTTTATCCACTTCTTTCACCTGCTTCTTCAGCAATTTCTTGATGGTGGTGGTAGGATTTTTCACTTTTAAGTCTTTAACTGTATCTGCAAGAGTATCCATATCAGTTGTAGATCTCTTACGACTTTCACGTTCCATGTTAACGCTTCAATGTTCACACCTCAAATAACTCTTCCATTGGAGAACCTCCCCCTTTTATAACATTGCTTTGTAATGTCCATGCGCTAAGGTGGAATAGCCATCATTCAGCACATATCGCTTGTCGTCATATGGGCAGAGGGCTACTTTCCTCAACTTCTCCGAGAAAAGCTGGTGACTATGACTTCGGATAATGTGTCCTGTAGCCATCGTTTGAGTTTTCTTGAACAAACTGTCTCTATACTGCACATGTTTAATACGTCTTTGACAAGCTTGAGTGATGCCTTCAGCTGTATGTTTTTCCCAAGCACTTTTTTGTTCACGTTGGAATGTAGGAAGTGATTCGGCGGATAGTCACTTGTGTCGAACAGGTCAGCATCTTGCTGCATATCCTTGTAGATATCTTCCGTTTCTATGTCGTAACATAGACTGTCGGTGTCGCTGAACAACAACTTGGCATTGGGATACTTGGCCCATGATGTAGTTGTAATGAAAGCTGAACATAAGCACTTTGCTGAGGTCGAGAATGGTAAAGCCAACTTGAATGGGTTTGTCCAGAAGCAAATCCACTTTGCGCAAATGTACCGCGGTCAAATCTTCGTTGAAAATTTTGAATTTGTGGAAAGAAGGTTTGGCTACAAGTTTCTTGAACCGCTTTTCCTTGTGAACAAGTTCAACATTGATTCGCTTTCTCACATTTTCCATGGTTTTGCCAAACACCGAGTTGTTCATCAGTTTGAAGAAGTCTTTCTCAAATGGGTTCTTGGCCAATTTTCTCTTTTCCGTGTTCAAGGTAATGTATTTTGCCAACCATTTGCTCTGTTCAAACATGATGGCGCGATGTACTTTAGTGACTTTCAACCCCAGTGAGACGTACTGTTTTAAATTCCTGTAATGAAGTACATATTTCTTCTTGTCAGACAAGTTAGGAATGAGCTTTTCACTGGATTTCTCTTTCATGTTTAGATCTTTCCGCAGCTTCTGACTGTACTCTGACAATTCTTCAACTTTGACACATTTCCGTTCTTAAGCCACTGGGTAGTGATTATGATGATCATGGATTGAATTTGGATATTCTAAATCCACTTCCAAAATGAATCCAATGTCGTCATCTTCAGAAACATCCATGAAGTCGAGGGATTCTGGCTCGCTCACCCACATAAATCCTCTTTGCGGCATGCTTTGTGACATGGCCCAACCATACAAGTTGTTTGCGTCGAGGTACATCAGATAGTTGCTTGGTATCTCAGAATTGTAATCAGCTACGTAGGGTTTATTCGCTTTCGCATACTTGTGTGTGATCACAGATATTCCTCCGCGTATGCCTTGCTCAACCATTTGGTACATGTCAATGTCATTGATCAATTCCAACTTCACCTTTGTCGCTTTCAACATTGCATCCCACGACAGTCCTGGTGCTGTATAGTAATAAGCAGGATCCAATTCATACGTGTTGAGGCATACTTGGCGAAAATTTTCAAACACGTCAGCTAGTAATAACACATCTGATTTCAGGTACAGGTCGTGGTATTCACCAAATGTGGTACAGTTGAATGTATCCCACACCTTCTGTGCATGCGCATAATCCTCATCGCTAATGTCCTCTTCACTAAGCTGACTATAAAACTTATCCTTTGATGGTAGCTGTGTTTCAGCAAACTTGGATGGTTCGTCCACGTAATCATAGGGGTACACTCCCTTTCTCAACAACAAATCTTGTTGGTCACTATCGTGAATGTGAGAGGTCATGTTGTAGAAGTTATCTTTCCCTTCTGCTGCAAGGTTGGATACCAACTTTTGTAGAGAGGTACTCATGAACTGAAAGCTGTCTGTAAATTTCAGATTGCTCATGGTGAATGCAATATATTTCTCAATGGTGTTGGGAATGACTGTAATCGTTTCACCTTTGAATTTCCCAATTTCCTCCATGATCAGGTGACTGTCATAACCTCGCAAATTGTGGAAAAACACGGGAATGATAAAAGAATCTTTATCCCCTTGCTGATCTTTTCTAAGTCGGAATTGTAAGTTGCATTCATTGTGTGCTGCTCCACGATATTTGCCATTGATGTGGTCATGATCTCTCACACGATCTGCTCCTAGAGGTTCATGACAAATGTAGCAATCAACAGCGTTCTTAAAATTCTCTTTGTCTTCACGAGTCATCACCATTTCCTTTGGCCGCTCTAAACCACGTACAATACGATCACGTTCATTCACCATATGGTCTAAAAAGACTTTCACAGCATTGTCTCCTCGATACACAACTGGTGCACGTGTGTCGTACTGGCTCACAACCACATAGGCAAAGCTGTTTGGACGATGATGTTGATACTTGTCTCCTTCTTCATGCTTTTGCGTGAAACATTCAAAGTCGGCATAAATCACAAAAGGTGCTCGCTGCTGTTTAGCCACATTCTTGAACTTGATGAAGAGTTCCTTGGGAAATGATAAACGTTGTGCTCCATTCTTGTCACACACTTCACGATGTTTATCTAAAAGATCTTGTCGTACAAACCCGTGAAGACAGTTGAAACAATAAAAATATGTACCCTTATGCTTTGATCGATAAGACATAAGTCTGCTAAAATTCTTGATGAGGCAGTAATGTCTCGTCTTGTCATTGCTAATCAGAAGTAAGTTGATTTCTCTCACACTGACGTTTCGACTAAGTTGTATTGGAACAACTACATCTTGTTCATATCCAAACACGTTGATGGCTACATCGTTCTCCTTTTCAAACTTTGGAATGTCAGTAATTGGTGTCGGAAATGTCATACCCTCTACCTTTAGTTCCTTCTCAAATGGTTTGTAATGATTCACGCGATTTGGGTTGTTGCCATGAGGGTGAAGGTAAGCCAATACTGACCATAAGAAACACTTGTTATCATCATTCTTAATGTTTATCACACCTTCTGTTTTCTTCACTTTCTTCGGTAGTGGAATATAACTACTCGCTTCTAGAGGAACCAACGTAGCTGTATGTACTTCAATGTACAGTATGTTATCCAATACCCAGCCAGAGCCTTGTCGCTCATGTTCGTCAAACTTAGTAAATAATTCTTTATAGGCTTCTGGCAGGTCCTGCTGAATATCTGCTGGATTGTATGCTGCATATGTTGGACTGCTGATAAATGCATTATCCACTTGTTCTACAATAACACCTTCATCATTTGCTGTCAGTTTCTTGAAACGTGCATGCACGACAATGTACCATTTCATTCCATGGTTTAAGGTCTCCAACAAATGTGCCTTGATACGGTTCTCTTGCTGTCGCATTTCAAGCAGTAAATCTGATCCATCCTCAGATTCAAACCGTTTTTCCTGCGCGTTTTCACCAAGACTAAGCCTTCTACCTCTCCCTACTTGTCCTGTCTTTTGTTTCTTTGAAACATGTTCTTCATGAGACACATTGTCCATCTCAGCTGGTATGCATGCATGTGCCTCATAACTATCCATTGATGGAAATTTTACATTGCATTCCATACACTGAACTTGACCGTATGGCCAAATGTCATCTTCTTCCATCTTTTGTCTCTTTGCTCCTTTCATCTTAGCTTTACTGCATGTGTGTGTCTCATAAGTATCCATAGATGGAAATTTCACATTGCATTCCATACACTGAACTTGACCGTATGGCCAAATGTCATCTTCTTCCATCCTTTGTCTCTTTACTCCTTTCCCATGCTCTTCACTTTTCATCATAGCTGGTTGTTGTTCCGTCAACTGCTGAAACTGAAATGCTGAAATGTAATCTCAGACATACCCCTTTTATACACACTCATACATAGACAGAATTTGCGTTTTCATTTCACAGCAGAGGATGGCCCTTAGAAGGGCCGAAAGATGTTAGTGAGTTGGCTCTTCACCAACAAGTCGGATTTCCGCAATCACACTGATATCTGTAAAATTGTTCCATCGTGAAAGGTCTTCGTGCACACTTGAAAGGATGAAAATTATAATATCCAAAGTTTTTCAGCGTCGCACCGCACCACCAGCAGTCTGTGCATGGCTCCGGCCCAGGTAATCGTGCAGTAAACTTGTACCATAGCAAACCGCCGCAGGTCTTACAACATCGTACTGGCTCACAACCACGCACCACAATGCACCACGACAATGTACCGTCGTGGTGCATTGTGGTGTACCGGGCAGTTGTGTGGTTGTCCTGGATACTCTATCCACACCCAGCACTTATAACATTCAGTCGTTAGCGTCACTGCCTTGCCGTTTCGCATCACTGTGATTGCATGACTTGTAGACATCTTGCTGCTTGTGTTGGCTAATGCAGCCTGTAACCCGCATTTATATACTACTAGCAGCATCCTCGCATTATATGCTCTCCCAGGGGGGTCCTTGCTTCATATCCGCTGCCCAGGGGGGGGGGGGGTCCTTGCTTCATATCCGCTGCCAGGGGGGGTCCTTACTTTATGTAGGCAGTTTGACTCTGTCCCTGGGGGGGGGGGGGGTCCTTACTTTATGTAGGCAGTTTGCTTCTGTCCCTGGGGGGGGGGGGGTCCTTACTTCAAGTGGTATATAAGTGGTAGCCATTTCAGTTCAGGCTCACAACCGCTTTCATCACTCACGGCTATGGAGCTCTTCTATGCGTTAAACGATGTTCTCACGGTGAGGGAAGTCAGGGAGGTGCAAGTGCCGGTGGTGCCGCCAGTGAACCAGCCTGTGAGATATTTTTTCTACCAGATGCTGCCGAACCCTGCCAACGCCAAGGTCCTCTGTGTTCCGGTCTTTTTTAACAGGAGGGTGACGCTGGGAAAGCGGTTGGAAAATATTGAGCAGGGACATTACGTCGAGGCTTACTTCCGATGCACCATGCTGGGGGAATCGATATCATCAAGACTTGAGGAGGAAGAGTATCCAGCATGGGGAAGATTCTTCCTCCAGCAAGACCTCGACATATGTATCGCATGCGGCTGCATGCTCAGTCCTGATCGCGTTATTGCTGTGGATTGCGGCCATCAATCATGTATTTACTGCGCTGCAATTTGGACTCAGATGATGGCGCTTGCTGATGAATACACGACAGCATGCTTCATCTGCGGACTGAAAACGGATCATTACGTTTTCAACAGCCAGCAATTAACACACTGCGCAAGGCCAGTCCAAGACATCGTCGAATTCTTCTGAGTCCGGCAGCAAAAACCTGCCGGCCCTTCTAAGGGCCATCCACTAATACGAAATAAGCGCTAATCGTGTCATGGTGTTAGTATGTATGTGTATGCATGAGAGTGTGGGAAATGCTTAAAAAAAGGGGGTAATTTTTTTACCCCCTTTTTTATACCCCCTTTTGACTTTAAGGGGGTTTTATAGGTGAGCTCTAACCATGTAGCTATGAGTTCTCTATTTACAAAATGGAGAACTTGTACGTTTGGGGAGGTGTCTCATCTGTCCGTCTGCCGTTGGATGGTTGTTTGAATGGCCGCCCGTTTGAATGCCGTTTGAATGGCCGCCCGTTTGAATGGCCGCCCACTCTCCATATTACGTCATTATGACGTTCAGATGACGTTCATATGACCTCCATATGACCTCCATATGATCTCCATATGATCTCCATATCACGTCAATAACACGCCCATATGACGTCAATATGACGTCAATATGACGTCACTGTTTTCGGAACCCCATGGGGCTCCGAAAACACCTCCTGACGTCATTATGACGTCACTTCCTGTTTTCGGAGCCCAACTTTTACCCTACTAATATCCCGGAAAAATGACTGTTACCTAAAATCTGGTAAGAGCAATTTAGGCTTATTTTAGACCACATGGGCCTAAACAACATAACATAAGATTTATCTCGGCGACCATGACTTCTCGGCCAGGGTCAAGGTAAAAAAAAACGAAAGTTTACTGTTATTTCGAAATCGCCTAGAGTGATTTGAGCTCATTTTCGATCATTTGGTCCTAAACAATGTTGCATAAGTGGTACCTCGGTTACCTTGACCTTCTCAATCACAGTCAAGGTCAAAAATCGGACGTTAGTTGACTATTAGCTCGAAATTGTTTAGACATGTTGTGATTATGAGCTTATTTTATGGGCTTTGGCCCTAAACAACGTTACATAAAATCAACCTCGGTGATGTTGACATTCTCGATCACGGTAGTTAACTATCATCTCGATAAAGGTTAGAGCGATTTTGAGCTAATTGTCGATCCGTTGAGCCTAAACAACGTTACATAAAAAGTACCGCGGTGACTCTGACCTTAAATGTCAAAAACCGGAAGTTGACTACTATCTCAAAAACGGTTACAGTCAGAGGAATCTTCAGGTAATTTTTGACTCTTATGGAGAGAACGAGGATAATAAATGTGCTGTCTGACTTTGAGCTTCTTGGTTATAATTTAATTTAAATATTGTCTTTACTAACTTCAGCAAAAGGGGAACAGGATCTAAAATGAAAAGAAATAACTTTCACACAAACGTAATATGAAAATAGTTAATCAGAAGTTGAAAACTATCAGATGACTTAAATTGCGCCATTTTTTTTACTTTCTTATATGAAATGTTATGTTCAAAATTGTTTCAGTATTTAGGCAAAAATCGGACCATAAAGAAAAATCTCTTACACAACTGGGTGTCTCTTCTTTAGCAGGTTTTTCTGTAAGTTTTTTTACTTTGATCACTATGAATATATGAAATACAATTTTGTTTTTTACAGGCAAACTAAAACAGACTGTGTCATTTCAAGCGTCTTCTCAAGCGGCAAGTGTTATTTTAAGGTATTTGATCTTTCAGTTATGTTGAGAGACATGCCAACATCTCAGGTCGGTGTTAAATATGAAGTATCTGATTTAAAACAGTAAATAGGATAATAACAAACAAAAAAGTGACAAGCATGCTTCATAATAAAAAGAAAAGCAAACCAGTCATTTGAATACCAGAAAAGAAATCAAATCAAGCCTTATCAAGGGGGACATATGCAGAAACTATTTTTAATCATGAACAAGATTTAATTAAAATACATTGAATAATTAAACATAAAATTGCCTTAAAATTAATTTCTTTATAAGCAAGAATTTGCTACAAAATTTACGTACTTTAGTTTTTAAACTTGGATGATATCAATGTTACATAATTTTGTTCACAGGTAAGAGAATTTTTTTAATGTTACAAGACGTGACATAGTTCTAGACTATTAAGAGCTGGTCTAGTGCGAGAAGCAGGGTGCTTTAGTATCCTCTGTGTGAACATATGTACGTGTGGTGGCAACTGTGAGGCCAGACGGGGTATGCGCGGAGTGCCAATTTTGTAATAAAAAAGTGACTAATTTTCATTCGGTACTTTGGATTTCACACAGAAATAGAGTGTCTGGTTTAAAAAATAATGTCTAACCCCTGCAGTATTTCTCTGAGCAGTACAAAATAAAGGAAATGCCTGGCCTTTGAAATCAGTCATTTTAAAAGCTTTGCGAAGGGATTGTTTTTATGATTTCATTTTCGAACTCCTCACAGTAATATTACTGATGTAAGATACAATTTTTGATTGGGACTAATTTCGCCAAATTTGGCAAGGAAAATTGGTTTATCTCGTTAACTGTCAAAGCGAAGAACTCTCTATCAAACACATTTTGACATATTTTGTAAAATTTGGATGTTGCTCATTTCGAGGAAAAGATGGCCGAAATTTAAAATTTGAGTCAACTGAAAAACAGTAATAGATCTAGCGGTTTGAATATAATTGTACAGCTGTTTTTTTTATTTCGCCGTTAGAAATTGTCCTTGGTACATACAGCATTATCTACATTATACAAATGAGTAGTAAAATAAATGTCTCTACAAACATTTTTCGAGTATGTAATAAATATACCGACACAGATCATGGATTATATAAGACGTAAAAAAACGAGTAACTGAGTAATTGTAATTGTACAGCTGTTTAATTAGTTAATTCTCGAAGTTAGTCAATGTTTGTTGTTTTTTTTTTTTTTGGGGGGGGGGGGCAGGGGTGGCATACGGGTGGCATCAATAATTGACACACACTGTTTTAAGGAATTGATTCAAAGTGCGAATTAGGTAGAGTGGGTGGAGCAGACGGGTAACACCTTCTACTGTTGAGGAAGGGAGGAGATACGGGAAAGACGAGAGGGAATGATTGAGAAAGTGAGGGAAAAGGGATGGATGAGGAAGATTTAGGAGAAGGGAGAAGAGAGGAATGGGGAGGAGAAGGGGAGAAAGAGAGGGAGAGAAAGGAAACTGAGAGTTGGACAAAAATGTGGGAGAAGCTGGGGTATATTCAGAGGAGGATAGGTTGAGAGAAAGGAAAAAAGAAGAAACGGAGGTTGATAAAAAGAGAAGTGGGCAGTGGGCCGGGGAGAGAGAGACTGGGATGGAAAGAAAGAAGGGGCTGGGAAGGAGGAAAAAGAGATTCTCAGAGGGAAGGGAGAGGTTGGACATGGGTTAGAGGGGCGGGAGAGGTGGAAAAGTGAAATGAGATGGTTAGAGACGAGAGGAAGACGTTGAGCGTAGATGGAAGAGTATTGTGAGAAAGAGAGGGTGAGAGGGAGATGAGAGGACCGGAACAGAAGGAATCTGAAGGTGAGGAAAGGGGACTGAAAAAGGCGAGAGGGAGAAAAAGGTGTGAGGAGAGGAGGGAGGAAGAGATGAAGAGATGCAGTGAAAGAAGAAGAAATAGAGAGGTTATGAAGAGAGAGAGAGAGAGAGAGAGAGAGAGAGAGAGAGAGAGAGAGAGAGAGAGAGAGAGAGAGAGAGAGAGAGAGAGAGAGAGAGAGAGAGAGAGAGAGAGATAATGAGTGTGTGTGTGCACACAAATGTAAGAACTTCTCACACATTTGCTTTGAAATAGTACAGTTTACACAATTTTTGACCCCAAATTACCCCCTCTAGTATCCCCTCTAATGTGAAATCCCCTCTAATGTCAATAAACTGTAGCTGTCATAGGCTTATATAAGGGCTACAATGGCAAAATTTCAATGTTCATTTTCGCATATAAAATCTTGATGAATGTCTAATAATGGAATTGTACCATCTAGACATATTTCAGTGTGTTTTAGCCAAATTTGATCGCCCCAGTCCTAACTGTCTTATAGGAGTTCGCGTGACAATGTTATGGCAGAAAAACGAAGCAAAAAAATCATACGGAAACATTTTACCGAATCAAACGAGTTCAGCAAACTATAGGGAACGAGAATCCGAAGTTTATTATTATTTAAAAATGGCAAACGGTAGCAATAAACAGTGAACAGGTAATATCTGAATATTTTAGGATTCTACTTTACTTTAAGAAAAACTCGATCTTTGAGTGTCAATAATAATGTGAAACAAGAAACATGGCACATTCTGTTTAACACAAAAATCTGGTAAATTTGATGTGGATTGCATGTAGAAATTGCAGCCATTGTTCAGTTAACTTATCATAGAAATTCAACGAATGACAACTCGGAAATTTGACTTAATGGAAAATAATTAGTTAAATCTTATTGAAACAGCTCTTTGAAGTTAATTTTGTACAGAACGCCCACTCTCTGCTACTTGTTGAACACCAGGCATCTTTCATTTTCTTTACTTTTAGGCGTGAAGTGCTTTGGTGGGAATTTTTAAAAACAGTCTTTGTATGAATCACAAAGTGCATTTTATATTTAGGTTACCGTCAGTTGTTGTCCAACAGCCAACCTCTAAGAGTGTTCGGTTAGCTCTCGCTATTCTCCAGGAGCCAACCTCTACGCCATTTCGATCTGTTGTACATAACTCCATTTTATTCCGCAAATGCACAAAAATACTAATCAAAAAGAGAGATCACCCGATTCATGACAATAGAGTGGTCCCTGTGTTTAAGTTATATTGATGGTAAATCATTAGTTTTTACTGCATGCATTTAGTTTAACCAAAATAGCTTTTTTGAAAACCATCAATGTTACCATCGACAAAAAATGATTATTTTGGCGATTGAACTCCAGTTGGTTACATTATTCACTAAATTCGGCAACATAGAATAAGAATATACTAAAATATCAGAAAATCAGAATATTTAAACAGACGTTCTGCCTGCAAATTTGTATTTGTTTATTACTTTTGCTAAAAATTGCCAAAAGAGGAGACAAATACAGCCACAATTGAGATAAAAATTGCACCAAGTGTTTTAAACCTTGATAAGCTAGTTTTGGGACAGATTCTTGACAAAGCATACATTTTATTTGATAAGAAACGTAATTTTTCAGCCGGATTGCAATACTTCCTACGTGTTCAGCTTAAATATACCAAAACTGGCAAAACTATTAATTTCAGAAAAAAAACCCAAACTGCTGTTCTTTACACTGAACAAATGAGGCCTGATTGTTAATTTGATAGAAAAGTTCATGTTTTTACTTCTACAGATGAACACAATGTCAATAGCGATTTCGCTTTTTTAATATCAAGAATCGGCAATTTGGTTTAAAGAGGTATGTAAATATACTTTTTGATGGGGGTCTGAATTTTATAGTCATATGTTGTAGAAATGACCGCAAGGAAATGACCACGAAAGTAAACAAGAACACCCATGAATACGAAAGGAACTAACCGTCAACAAGCATAAAACGAACATGAACACAAAAGGATTTAAGAGAAGTAAGAGCATACATTGAAGACGCTATCATTCTTCAACTGTATTACAACACACCTATATTAATGACGTCAGCATCCTTAGCATTTTCAGTATGGATGAAACACGAGCAACTAAATAAATTCAAATGTCAAATGAAATGCGAGGTCAGCTGAGGCATTCATTAATTGTTGCTGTTGTTAAATTGAAAAAGCGTTGTATAGTTGATACTGTAATAACTAACTAGTTATAACGGTGAAGAAAAAATGCGTAGCAGATTCTGAACGAAGTTCTTAACATGAAAGCTTTTATCAAGTACAAAATAAGCAAGTGTACGAAATGCAGTACACTTGTTCTTTTCATTTTCTTTTCTTTTGTTATATTGCTTGTGGCCAAGCTCGAGTCTTTAACAAGGAAATGCAAATCCCAACAACACAGTTTGAGTATGAATTACTCTTTTGTTATATCTGAATTAAAAAGCAAAATCCAAGATAAAGATGTTCTCTTATAGTTAAATCAGCAGAAATGGGACTGTCCATGTCCTCTTCAAGACAACTTAATTTTTGTTGAAAGCGTTTCGAATAAATCGAATTCCTTTAAGAAGGATTCACACCGGAAACTATGGAATACAAATGAGTCAAATGTTGAATTTATTAAACCAACATTTCCGTTACTGACGCTTTTTACGACATTCAAGAATGACTCGAACCGCTTTCAGATAAATCAAAATACTGTACGCCTCTGGGCGTCACTTGCTCCCGCTATAAGGCCAGTCCTATTTTACACACAATACGATTCACAGAACTTGATAAAATACGCTGAAAGGCTGGGATGGATGGTATTTCCTGTCCCGAAATTGAAAAATAATATTCCTGTTCTTAAGGCCATGTTTGCTTTTATCATCAAAAACATTGAGCCCTTGTCTTATTTTGTTGGATATGCAAACTCAGATATTCTATTTACTCCTGACTTACATACTTCACTTAAATATTTGGCTCATATCAATTTGAATAAGTACTTAGGACAAGGTATTTTTATAGTGGGAGGGCGGAGAGATATCTTAGCAAAATATATAACAAATACAACAAATGTAAATGAATTAAAGGCTAAACACTCTTGGTCAAAATTACCGAATTCCTTTGCTAAGGACTACTTTATTACGTCACCAAATGGATTCCCATGGGATCACGTGCCAGATTTCGTAATTGCGAGGCCTGGGTATGACACTTGGCTAATTGCTAAGGGAATAGAATGGGGGATCCGCCTTATAGATTGTTCTCTGTCCATCACTGCCTTCCATCAAATAAACGAAATGCACAATGACAAAAAAGATAAGAAATGGTTGGTGGCACATGATAGGTGTATTAACTATCAAATAGTGAAACCTTTTCCAACCCACTTAGGTCACTTGCCATGCATCCCTTATGTTGCTTATATACAGGATGGCATAATGGCATTATTCAGGAGAATAAAATTTGAAAAAAATTGCTTCAAACTACCTAAGACAGAATACAAAGATTTTCAGAGAATTTGCAACAAAATAGGGCGTTCACGTCTTTCTTAGGTTTCTTTTAAAAAACATCTCTTTTTATCGGTTTCTGGACTCCTTTTTGTACAATATTTTTGGTGTAACTTTATTATATCTCACAAAATGAAATTCAATTACTTGTAATGGCTCTAAAGGAACACACCTTAGAACAATTATAGTTGGTGTTGAAATATATCTTAAAATGTATACAGATGTGAGCAAACTGTACATAAATGTACACATAAAATTATGTAACATGTAAAGAAATGCAGATCAATATATAATACATGTATAATGCACACATAAAATGAGTATAAATGTACATATTTACCGCTTGCAACATGTACATAAAATGTAGTGTGCATTGTGTAGTAATATATGTAATTTATGCGAATTATAACCCAAACGTTTTGATGGATTACCAAATATTACGACGTTACCTGTAATTGCAGTTAGCGAGGTATATATAGAATGCGTTTCATAAATCTGGAATATTTTGGGGTGGGGGACATTTGGGCTCAACACTGTGGATAATATTTTCCATTACATACATCAAATTTTCATTTTTATCTCTTCAATCACCTTTCCAAAGATAAAGAAGGTCAGAACCAAATGACATCAAAACGATAGGATTCTGAAGTGTTTTCTTTTAGTATCATTGACTTTTGAGGGTTGTAATTCAAACAACCAAAGGAGAGTATTGCAGAAACTCTTTATTAGCAGTTACAAATTAATGTTAATAAAAGCTACATTTAACTTTAATGACTTTTATTGTTTTAAGCTAACTCTTGATAATCTAAGCGAATATTAAGATACTTAAAAAATTAATTGATGTCTATAAGTTCCAAAAAATAAAAGTTATCCAGGCTTTAGCCTTGGAGTCGCTTAGTCCGGGGAGGGGAATTTTTTCTTAGAACCCTTAAAAGTAACAGTTGATTAATGTAAGCTGATTATGGATTAATTATAATTGAACGATGACATGGTTTTTAAAGCTTCATCAAATTTATTCTTTCACATTAAATCTTACCTTACATTGAATGATATCTGATGGAGACAAGGAATGTAATTTTACACCATGACGTGAATTTTCAAGACTTCCATGACCAAAACCTGTATCTGCCTCCATGACCAAAACCTGCATCTGCCTCCATGACCAAAACCTGTATCTGTCTGCATGACCAAAGCCTGTATCTGCCTACATGACCAGAACATGTACCAAACTCAAGAATTTAAACCTGTATCCACCCCCATAAACAAACTATGCATTCACCTCCATTATCAAAAACCTGTATCCTCAAGAACTAAAACAGGCACCCTCCTACATGATAATGACCTGTATCCTTCTCCATGATCAAAACCCGTATCCCCCAATGACCAAGACCCATATCAACTATCAAAACCTACCTTCATGATCAGAACTCCTCCATTACCAAATCCTGTATTCTCCTCCACGACCAAAACCTATGTCTACATGCATAACCAAAACCTGTATCCATGTCCACGATATATTTCACAATGTGGAACTGCAAATATCTGCAAAATCTTTGAAATTTATCTATGCCTTTGGAAGGTTGCTGTATGATATTTTTGCTATTTGTGTTCTTATACTACTTTATGAAATTGATTGGTAGAGTTTCTGAATTCTCGTATTTAACTGATACCGAAGTTTAAAACAAGATTGATTAGGCTGTTTTAAGACATTTGGCTTATAATTTTTCCTTCTGCAACAATTATGTTCAAAGTGAGTAATCATGATGATTAGAAATTAAAGTTAAAACCTGTGCTGTGGACACATGAAGTTATGCGCATTTGTGAACTAGTAGCAGTATGTTATGTAAATTATCTTAACTTATCCTATCGTAACTTGTCATCTCTTATGCTATGTGCATTAAGAACAGTTGGTTGCCAGTCACTTGGGCATATTTAACCATACGAATCTACTGCTTCCTGCAGCATCCGAACTTATTTGCTAACATTGTTTCGTTCTCAACTTTTGAATGCGTTGCATTTATTTATTTATTCCACAACTATTTTGCAAGTGAACTCCTTACTTAAAAAAAGAATCCATATTCCATGATGAAAAAGAAACAGCTTTGAATTTAACATAACATAAAAGTAATTAAGCAGAGGGTGAAAACTGTCAGACTATTTTAATTACATCATTGTACTAGTTTCTTTTATGTTATGGTTCAAATTTGTTTAAGGTCTTACTTAAAATCAGGCCATAAACTTGTATTTACTTTCAATACATACGGTATTCGGGCTCTATGTACTGTAGAAAGGATTTACTGTCCCTGTTATGCAGGTTTCTTCTGTAAGTTGTTTTAGGTCGTTCATGTTATTTCGCCACTGTGAATTTATATTAAAGGCAATTTAGCAGATATTGTATCATTTCAAGCGTCTCGCCAAGTCCAGTGTTTTGTTTTATGTATGAAGAATAGAATGTCTTTTATTCTCTGATAATACTAAACAAAAAGCGATATGTATGCTTCATAATGCAAAGAAAGAAAAACACAAATCTTGTCCTATGAATAATAGAAGAAAATCAAACAATGTGTGATCATAGGATATTCGCAGGAACTATTTTTAGTCATAATCAAGGCTTAATTAAGAAAGCCGTGGACAAAATAAATATAAAAAAGTCTTGAAATTAGTTTCTTTTATGAGCACGAACTTATAAAAAAATCACACATTTTAGCTCTAAAACTAGGATGGCATAAATGTTACATGAATTTATTTACAGGTAAGAGGAACTTTGTTAAATTGTACGAACACAGTTCAAAATAACCATTCAAATATTATTAATAGTAACATTGCGTTTTGTTATTGTTCGTATGTACGTATATGTCGCGGGCGAGAAAGGAGGGGCAGCGAGAAGAAAGGGTGTTTATTGTGAGGCTAGACGCGGTTAAAACGGGTCAAATTTTCATGCAGTACTCCAATAAAAAGGGACTTCTTTACAAAATTCTACTTCGAATTTGGTTCAGAATATGGCAGTATTTCACACATATCACTCCGCGTTCAGAGTTTGTTTTGAAAAGTCCTGGCACAGGTAGTAAAAAGTTTATTGTGATATTATACGAGGCTGTTTCACTAATGGTGACTCCTTTAAGACTGTTAACACCTATAGACCTTGCTTTTGAACATTTGTTGGACTTCGATTTTAATAATAGTAAGGCATTAAGGCTTGATGGAATGTTCTCTGAGGCAGCATACAAAACTAGCAATGTTTTCAGAGATCAGCCAAAAACGATCAAATGTTAAACCTGTGAAATTTGCCACATTTTGAAAATTATCAGATAGATGGTGATTTGGACGTCCTTTCTTAACTCACATGGTAAAATGCAAAAGAAAATAATGAAAGAACTGCTGATATAAGCATAAATTTTGATCGTGACCAATTTCACCAACCTGGGTCATAAACTGCTCAAGAGAAGATTTGTCATGTTTTTGCGCACTCTCTATCGTACACACTCTAATATGCATTGTAAAATTTAGATGCTATAAACCGAGTGGACGCCAAGGATTTCTATACCATCCTTCAGATTATGTAAAATATAAACACAAAAATGATTAACTTCTACTTTACGATGGAGTAAACCAAGTTACAGTTTGTGCTTATTCGAAATTAGTTAAACATATTTATTTCACAATCTCCTAAATAATTTTTGGAAAGGGCGTGAGGAACTTTAATCCTATATATGACACCTTAAAATGTGTTCAGCAGAAAGCAAGGTTACGATTTAGCCAGGAGTGTTTTAGCATAGGAGGGGGTGCTTAGCCTGGGACCTTTAGCTAGGAGCCCTTTAGTCTAGATCCCTTAAAATAACTCAGTCGATTAATGCCTGCTTATTTTGGAATATTTATAGTTGAACAATAGCATGGTCTTTCAAATTTCCTCATAGTTATAATTTCATATTAATTGCTGTAATTTAACACCACGACCCGTACTTTTGAAACAGAATAAGTGACAGAATGTAAGTCCAATAATCGAATAATAAGTCGAGCGGTAAATCAGCTCTAGAAAATACTCATAAGTAATAGCATGGCAAATATTAAAACTTTAATTTCAAAAATTTAGTAATGACATTCAGTAATTTAACATTGTCAGCAAAATATGGTCCATATTCATCCACATTCATGATCAAAACCTATATAAAAACCCTTACAATATGACAGCCTGCTTATTATCGGCTATTTATAGTTGACGGGTATCATGGCCTTTTAAAGTTAATCATAGCTCTCGTTTCAGGAAAAAATCTTATTTTCACATTGTTTGATATCTGATGAGATGAGATGCAGTAATTTAATACCTGTACTTTCAAGATTGTGACAATCTGTTGCTTATAAAATAACAATTGAGAATCCTGTTACACTATAACTGTAAGGCCTACATTATCCGAAACTCAAAAATATATCCATTGAAACCCAAATGCCTTGATAATTGAATAAACAGTCCAGTAGCAAATCAGCCCTTGGCTAAGCATAAATAATACCATTGCCAAATATAAAAAAAAATAATTTTGAAACTGAATAAAGACCTTCAGTAAATTACCACGCCATTCAGAGAAGACGCTCAGATGATTACTATATTCAGTTTTATTTAAAAATCCGTGTTGATATGTACATTAAGTGATGGCATTTAGTGAATGATCTCTCAAAGGTAGCATGAAATCGGGTTAAGGGGTTATCCATACATGCACGATTGGTGTTTCTAGTCTTCTTCACGCTTGTCACGGTAATTCACTTGTCAATGACTCGCTCTGACTGTGAATTGTGGAAACAAAGTGAGATAAAACTGGAAAATCATCGTTGTGGCATATTTACGAGACGTATCAATTATCCAGGGGTGCACGTAGTATCTTATATATTATATTTTGAAAAAAATATTACCATATTTTTTTTCAAAAAACGCAGAGAAAGGGAAGTAATTTCGAAACCAGATGTGGTTCGCTGGGCGTGTTAATTTCATTAAAGCACTCCGCGTTTAGGATAGATTTAAGATTCCATGGACTCGCATGAGAACAAGTTATGTGACTGCCCTACCCCCTGTGCCTCCTGGATAAAAACATACTTTTAAAAAATCAAAAGTCATTCATGAATTAGGACGAATTACATCCAAAAAAGAATCAAGACCGAAATATAGCTTTACACCAAGGCACGACCAATTTCGTTTCATTTTTTTTAGGCATTTGTAAAAGGACCTAGTCTAGTTGTCAAGTAATTCATTGTGGCAACAAATTACAGCTTCCTTATTTAGTGATATAAAAGCTTCATATGCAGCAGTCTTTAAAGCAGGAAAGCAATCCCGTGACGTTTGATATGATAACATAAGGATTGACAAGTACAAGTTTAGCTTATATCCGCATCCATTACACACTTACGAATGGCTTTGGTACAGGTGTATTCGGTGATTGAAACACTTTTTAACCATGTTTCTAAACTAAAAATGTGGTATTTTCTTCTTCTTTTTCGCATGCTTCCTCCTGCTCCCCCCTCCCCTCACCTGTGGTTCAGAAAAGCGGTAGATCGAAACAAAAACCTCATTGGTTTCTCCAAGAGGGAGTCAGGGATATAAATAAGCCATCTCTCACCATCTCCTCTCCCCGATTGGAAAAGAAGTA